>BMAO01030093.1:0-73330 GCA_019973975.1 Trichonephila clavata
TGTGTCTTTATCGCCTTTGGCGACGGAACTCTCGCCAAATTGGCAACCCTTGTAATCTCTCGAAGAGAGTATAAAAAGGCATTACGCACTTTCACTGAGTAGATTTCGCAATAAAATATTTTAGACCAACAGTCCGCATTCTTTCTTGAACCAGCATATTACGCTCCGCAACATTGGTCCTTATCGAGCCAAAGGTATTTTTGATGAACAACTAGTTCACCCGCAGTTTCTTTGGATTTTGCTGTTAATCATTGAGACAGAATCATGACTTCTAGCGAAACCGGAATTACTCTGTTAAACCGCAAACGTGGTATATCAAATGCCAGCTTACAAAAATGGCAAACGCTTTACAGAAACAAACGGACCTATCGATACCTGAACTTCAAGCTAAACTGGATGTTGTGTTAAAATTACAGGATAAATTCGAAACTATTGAAGAACGATTATTACGGATCGCAAATGATACTGAATACGCTGAATCTGAGCCAAGTCTGAATTCATTGGAGGATGATCTGCAAGACTTTGAGGTACGTCTGAAAACGTCAATTAATAAATTTAAATACGAAGCAGAATCTTCGTCAATGCTTAACAATAGTCAGCCTAAAGGCTCCCAAATAAAACTACCTAAAATTCCTCTTCAACTTTTACCGGGAAATGGAGGAATGGGGTTTATTCAAGACTCAGTTTTGTGATCTCGTAATTGAAAATTCTCAACTTTCGGATAGTGAAAAACTACATTATTTGCGCGGTGCTCTGAGGGGAGATGCTAAGATAGTTGAAACTTCTGCTGATGACTTTGATTCACTTTTTAAAGCTCTTGAGCAAAGATACGAAAATAAAAGAGTTATTGTTGACTGTCATATCAAAAATATTCTCAATGTGCAGGCAATGAAATACGAGTCATCTGGAGATTTGCGCATCCTATTAGATAATATTAAGAAAAATCTTAGATCATTAAAAATCTTAGACTTCGAAAGAGATAAACTATCAAACGCGTTATTATTAAATTTGGTTTTGGATAAATTAGATCGGGAAACAAGAAAACAATACGAATTAACATTGAAAGACAATGAAGTTCCTGATTTTGATGCGTGTTTGGAATTTCTGGAGAGAAGATATCAAATTTTGAGCAGCATTAATAAGAACATCCCGAGAAAATTAAATTATGAACGATCAAAATCATTTGTTGTTAAATCTAATAAACCAAACTTTTGTAAGGTCTGTAGAATGCAAACGCACGCATTGTATCAATGCCATAAATTTAAGCAATGAATTTATCGACAGAACTGATTTGGTTAAAAACTTAGAGTTTGCACGAATTGTTTAAGTGAATTTCATGCTGTGTCAAAGTGCAATTCTAAAAATCTTTGTTTTGTCTGTAAGCAGAAGCATCATACTTTGCTCATAAATACTCAACGCCATCAACTAACTACAAAACTGACCTTGAAACATTGGGTCCTGACTTGAATTCTTCACAAATCTTAAGCCATTCGGAACCCGATTCTTCTTCGGAGAACGCTCGCGTTTCATTCCATACTAATGGAAATAACAGTATTTTGATTAATACTGCAATAGTTTATGTGAGGGATTCTGAAGGAATCAGACAACCTTTGCGTGCTATTTTAGACTGCGCTTCAGAATCAAGTTTTATTAGCTCAAGGTCAGCAGAAGCTTTGGGATTGCAGAAAGAAAAGGTAAACATTCCGATCAGTGGTTTGAATGATGCATCTATTTATATAAGAAAAAAGATTTCCGCTCAAATCTCAAACGCTAGAAATGATTCGCAATGGGAAATTGACTTATTGCTTGTGCCAAAGATTAGTCACTTTTCTCCTTCTAAGAGAATTAATATAACTCATTTGAATATTCCTAGTAATATACACCTGGCTGATCCAAAATTTTCTATTCCTCAAAGAGTAGATTTGTTGTTAGGGCCGAATTGTTCTTTGCGTTTTTGGAAATGGATAAAATAAAGATTGGGAATAACTTATTTCTGCAGTCTAGCTGTTTTGGGTACCTAGTTTCGGGTAAAATTTCAGACGCAGATTTACATATTTCGACAAAGCATTGCTTTTTGGCTAAAAACTTTGAAGCTCTAAACAAAACTCTTGCTAACTTCTGGGAAATAGAAGACGTTGAACCTCGGGAAATTTGCAATAGCGATGAATTAAATTACTGCAACGAGCATTTCGCGAAAACTCACACAAGAAAGGAAGATGGCAGATATGTTGTCTCTATGCCATTGAAACCAGAATTTCCGGAAGCCATTTTGGGAAATTCTAAGATTATTGCATCTAAAAGATTGGATCAGCTATGGACACGCTTAGAACGTGACCCTACCATGAAGGCACTTTACTCAGATTTTCTAAATGAATATGAATCATTGCATCACATGAAGGAAGTGAAGGAGGATTCCAAGTCAGAGACGGGATATTATCTACCTCATCACGGTATCTTACGACCGGACAACATGACAACCAAGCTGCGTGTCGTGTTCAATGCTAGCACTAAAACTACTAGTGGTTATTCCTTAAATGATTTATTGTACAAGGGAGGTGTGCTTCAGGAAGACCTGTTTTCAGTTCTTATTAGATTCCGCAAACACATTTACGCCTTCACTGCGGACATAAAGCAGATGTTTAGAATGATTGAGTTAAATGAAACTCAGACTAGGCTTCAAAAAATCTTGTGGAAAGGTAGTAAAACGTCTCCTACTAAAGTATATGAATTACGAACTGTCACATATGGAACAGCAAGCGCTCCATATTTGGCAACCAGGGTTTTGCGACAACTCGCTTTAGATGAGGAAAAGAACTTCCCATTGGCTTCAAAGGTTCTCCTCCAGGATTTTTACATGGATGATTGCCTCTCGGGTTCTTCGAATTAACGGAATTTGAGACTCTACAGATGGAATTAAAACAGCTTCTTCAAAGAGGAGGAATGACGCTACATAAGTGGTGCACGAACCTTTCTCCAACCAATGCGAAGGAATTTCCACTTGACAGAAATTCCGAAGAAATCCAAGTAAAGACTCTGGGCATGATTTGGAACAGTGTAAGTGATACTTTTACTTACAAAGCCAACGTCCGTCTTAATCTCGGCTATACAAAACGAGACGTCTTGTCCCAGATCGCACGCATTTACGATCCATTTGGATTTCTAGGTCCTGTCATTTCCAAAGCTAAATTTTTATGCAACAGCTCTGGCTACTTAAACTAGACTGGTATGAAATACTTCCTCCAGATATTTCGCAGCAATGGGAGAACTTCATTAAGACACTGCCCGATTTAGAGAAAATCAAGGTCCCAAGATGCTTTCTAAAGATTAGTGCCATTGGTGTAGTGCTTCACGGCTTTGCAGATGCTTCTTCTAAAGCTTATGGAGCAGTTGTTTATATGCAAACAGTGTCCATCACCGAGGAATCAAATTGCCAACTCTTGTGCAGTAAATCACGTGTTGCCCCGACCAAGCTCGTGACTATACCTAGACTCGAATTGTGTGCATGTCTTCTTCTGTCGAAGCTTACTCGCAGAGTCATATCAGCTCTAAAGATGCAGATAGAGTCCGTGCAGTTGTGGTCAGATTCTACAATCGCTCTCGCGTGGATTAATACCCCTCCAAACCTGCTCAAGACCTTCGTCGGAAATCGAGTGTCTCAGATCCAGAAGTTATCCAAAGATTTCCAGTGGAAGCATATCTCATCTGAGAGCAATCCAGCCGATGTCATTTCTCGCGGACTGGATGTAAGGGAACTTGCAACTAACGATTTGTGGTGGACTGGTCCTGATTTGCAGAAAATAACTGCAGCTACTTCTAACAGCTTACGAACTTCCAGTACTGTGACTGACCAGTGTTATACAATGAACTTAAACCTATGCCTAAAGTGACTTTAAAGTTGAATATAGACTCTAATTTTATTGATAATTTTCTTGATCGTACAAATAATTTTCATAAATTAATTAGAATTTTAGCCTTTATTTTAAGATTTATTAAAAATTGTAAACCTGGTGTAAAACAAACCCTTGCACTTACCCTTGAAGAATATGGTTTGGCAGAGATATTCCTTATTAAACATTTTCAAGCGGGATATTTTTCTACAGAAATAGCTTCCTTGAAAAAGGGATCTTCAGTTCCCCAGTCAAGTAAGCTAAGATTTCTTAATCCCTTTATTGATAGAGAAGGTTTGTTAAGGGTAGGGGGTAGAATTTCCCACTCTAATGTCAGTTGGAACCAGAAACACCCCATAATTCTGCCTGCGGGAAATAAGTTAGTCAAACTTATATTTCAGTATTATCACAAGCGCGTGATTTTCATCTGGGTCAACAAGCTCTATTAAATACTGTACGTTTAAAATATTGGCCTCTTGGTGGTAGAAGCATAGCACGAAGAGTCGTTCATGAATGTGTAGAATGCTTCAAGGAATAACCCAGTTATCGCCAATCAAATCATGGGGATCTGCCTCCTGAAAGAATAACGCCAAGTTCGGCTTTTCAAAACGCAGGATTAGATTTATGCGGCCCATTTCTAATCAAATATAAGGGACAGAGAAAGGGTACATTTCAGAAAGTCTATGTGGTCATATTTGTCTGTATGGCAACTAAAGCAGTTCACCTAGACTTTGTTTCAGATTTGACTGCTAACGCTTTGATTGCCACTTTGAAACGATTTTTTGCACGTCGTGGCAAAAGTTCAATTCTTTTAGCGATAATGCTACGAATTTCACTGGAGCTTCAGCAGAACTGAAACATCTGTACAAACTTGTCATAAAAGATGAAACCATTGCAGCCCTGTTAGCCTCAGAGGTATCAAATGGAAATTTTTGCCACCTAGGGCACCCAATTTTGGTGGCCTCTGGGAGGCGGGAGTAAAATCCTTTAAGTTCATTTGAGAAGAGTGGTAGGCTCCGTAAAACTAACGCTGGAAGAATTTATAACTGTAATAGTTCAAATTGAGGGCATCCTCAATTCACGACCTCTCACTCCCTTATCATCTGATACAGACGATTTCCAAGTATTAACTCCAGGCCATTTCTTGATAGGAAACCCATAAATGCTATCCCTGAACCTGACATAGCTGATAAAGAGGATAACCTTCTTAATAAATGGCAGAAAACCCAAAAATTTGTTCAAACAATATGGAAACGCTGGCAAAACAGCTATTTGAGTCATTTACAACAGCGTACAAAATGGGTATTTAAACAACCCAATATTCTCCCTGGTATGATGGTTTTAATTAAAGATCCTCAACTCCCAACCTGCAATTGGTCATTGGGTAGGATTATTAAGTCTATTCCAGGTACTGATGGAAATGTCAGAGTAGTTGATGTACGTACGCCAAGAGGTAACTACACAGGAGACCTCTTTCAAAAATTTGTATTTTGCCAATAAGGGACAACCTTAGTCTTCTGTAAAGCAACTAATTGCATTTCAGTGTTAATTGTATTTTTATGTATTTTTAATTAACTTTTAACTTTGTAATTAGTTTAACTTGTATTCGCTCTTATTTAACTCTTTGTATTGTTACATTGCATAATGTTAATTTTTATATTTGAAATATATGTCTGATATTTCAACGCCGCGCGGGATGTTCCGTATTGTGTCTTTATCGCCTTTGGCGACGGAACTCTCGCCAAATTGGCAACCCTTGTAATCTCTCGAAGAGAGTATAAAAGGCATTACGCACTTTCACTGAGTAGATTTCGCAATAAAATATTTTAGACCAACAGTCCGCATTCTTTCTTGAACCAGCATATTACGCTCCGCAACAATGTCTGTGGATCATTTAGTTCCTCCTACACATCTAGCCGAATTTACAGATAGACATGAGGGTTCGGATGTAAGAGGTAACCAGAGGTTACCACAAGGCTATACGTGAATCAATTTACATTTTTTAAAAAAATTTTCGTTTCGTGTTGATTATAAGATGAACAAATGAGAATACTTAGTATTCTTAACATATATCTAAGTCACATTTTTTATACAACGTGTTACTTTTAATTGATATGTTGTATTATAAACGTCAATTTTTGTCTTTTTATTCATTTATTTTAAATTTTAAATATGGTTTCAATATGTTTGGCAGTTAGGATAAACTTGAGGATACTATGAATGAAATTTAGTACATATGTGTACTAAGTTTTTTTGCATATTTGTACAAAAAAATGAATAAAAAAATGGATATATGTTACGAAGCTAAGAACTGGACACTTCATTAATAATATAAATTATTTTCAGAAAGTGCAAATTTAGTTGCAAAACTACATTTTTAGTTTCAAAAATATTTTTAACTCATTGTAAACTTTTAAGTAAGCACTTTCTGATCCCTCCTTCAAAAATAATATGTTTCATAACCATCGTTTCACGTTTTTACTTTATTTCTTTAAGGATACATTCCATTTTGATATAACAAGTGCATATCAAAAGTAAGATGATTTGATATATTGCAGATCATCACCAAGACATTTTGAAAGTTAGCCAAGTTTTCGGTTCCATGATTGGTATGGGCTATACCTCGTTTATTATAATAGATTACATAATAATGCGCTTCTAGACAATCTCTATTTATCATAAATCATATATTAGTGAAAATAATGAATAATTTTTGTTTGTAATTAAAAACAATTAAATAAAATCATAATCATCAAGAGTTAAACAAAATGCTCTGTAATATCTTTTAGATTACATTTTCAACTTTTAAAATCATAATTTTCTTAATTTCTGTGAGTTACTATGTTGTTTCGTATGAACTGAACTTTTTTTTTTCAAATATATTTTCATTATAATAATTTTCACACAAATACATGCAAGAACACTCATACCTTCGCCAAAATGTGTACATATATATAATGAACAACAATCGAAATAAGAGATATCGTGCAAGCGGCTTCAAAACTTCAAGTAAAATAATGCAAGAATTCCCCGGAATCATAAGGAGTAATGTGATGAAATCAATGAAAGAGATAGGGAACACAGAAAAGTAAGATAAAATAAATCAAATACACTTGATCTTGAACAAAATCTCAGGCTCATTGAATCGATCCCTCTATCACAATTGTCAATAAATAGATGGAGCTAAAAGTGTGTGAACAACCACACTATCCAGGATCATATTTGTGTAATACAGTAACCATGAGTCCATTTCATTTAGTATTGATTGTTTTGCTGGTAAAATTTTGTAAATAATTTGTATCAAAGTACTCCTACTAAAATAATACAGCTAGTAACGTCGTTGTACCTTTAATCAAATTATAGAAAAGTTATGTGTGCAATATCCGATATGTCATTGAGAATACCGGACATTCAAGTAATGAACTGAGTGGAAATCATCATAAAAGGGAAAAAATATGCTTAAAGCAGTCTCATCAGCAATCGTTGTGAAATTTGGGTAATTAGGTTTCCATTTTTTTCAATGCTGCCAATGCCAAGGAATGTAGTCAAACGGAATGTCTCAACATCTTATAGACGAACCTTTCATCAACACGGGACGAGCTAATGAAAAATGAAAATAAATTAGGGAAATTGTGCAAATAGAAAGAAATAGTTGATAATGAATGATCTTAAAGATAATGCCAATTGCCATTGGAGATATTTGAATTTATTGAAGAATTTGAGAAGAATGAAGAAATAGTTTTGAACAAGGCAATGATTATAGAAAATAATAATGTTATAGTTTGAGTTATCACTTAATGTACGAAAGGGGAGGGAAACATTAAGGGGAAACAAGTCTCATTATTTTTACTTTCACTCTTTAATTACTTTTCGGAAAATTTGAATACAAATTTGAACATTTTTTTTTATTTATTAAAAATAGATAGTAAAGAGTTACTTATTTTCCTACAATAAAGTGATGCTTCATTGAGTAAGAATTGATAATTAAGGTATTTTATGTTAATAGTGAAATATTCCTGAAATCAATGACTTAAAGAATAATATTAGAACCCAACCCCTGAAAATCTCAGATATTTTATAAATTGGTTAACTACGTACTTGGCGTCAGTCAAACTTTGGGCCCTCTAGAATCCTGGCCTCCTCCGGTTGCACGATCCGCCACTGCCTGAGACCAATAGTCGGATTAAAATCGTCTGCAAATACTCATATATGCACTTCAGCCAATCGTTTTCTCAGGTTTCAAAATAAGTGATGAGTTTCAACACTGATATTTTTCATGCTATATGTGTGTGTGTTTAATATATAATGAAACGAACTTTTTTTCTTCCGTTAATTTTAAATCATTAAGGTCCATTAAGTTTTATCGTTTACTTACTCAAAAAAGTGGAGGATTATTCTAATATAATATTTAATGTATGTGTTTATCCATAGTTTCACTAATCTTATCAGATTAATTTGGCAGTAAATTTAATTTTTATATGTGATTCCATTATGTAAAAAAAAATTGTACACAAATGGGCTATATATTAGGATACAAAAAAGATATGTTGAAAAGCTATTTATAAGCTTAAAAACATTGGACCAATTACAAGCTTCTCTAGATTAATAAGTTACGTTTTGTCAAATCTAAAGGGCAAAGTTGAATCCTGCTCAGGAGTTAATAGTAACAACAATATAAATTTACACAAAAAAGTAAATAAAAGTGAATTATTGAATGATTTTTATTAAGTCGTGTATTCCGGTCCTGGTGATAATATAGATCCACTTTGTAGAAGACAGTACAAGTTAAATGTGTCTAGGTACAAAATTTCACATATAGATTTGTGTAAAGGTTGTGAAAGTTGAAAGAAAGGACATTTGTGTCGTTTTCTTCGTTTTAAGATGGTTTTAAATTACAAAATCTACCTCCAATAGCTCTCCTGTTGTAACTAACTTTTTCAGGCTTATGGAAAAGAAAAATTTACGGAATTATTAAAACATCTGGAATAAAAAACTCTAATGCTAAATCAACAGCTATTTTAAATTGTTGGATGCCATTTCTGGAAAAAAATTTAATTGTTTGCAGATACATTGTGCATGCATGTGCGGGTGTGTGTGCGTGCATGTGTTCTGCTTTCCGTTTTTAGTTTTACATATATATGGGGACACATTTTCTCATATGATGATCATTTTGAGTCTGCAAAGAAGTTGTTTAACATCTTCTATACGGACTCAACTAAACATTCAATATCATGTGAAATATAAAGTCATAAATTATACCCCTGACAATGCGATGTAAAATAGAAAAGAGCAGGCCCAAAATATTGAACTACATGAAACAAATACTTATATTTCTTTGTTTTCTCTTATTTTTACCATGTTTTTATTAACTCGCTTTCTTGTCTGTTTGGGTGGATTTTTGTAATTGATTTTAAACTAACTTCCTGATGAGCTAGAGACTTGAACTTTCGACCATAGCTCAGTAGTGGATAACAATGCATGAAAATTAGGGGAGAAAGTTTTAGTCACAAACCCGGGCCTACGAAGAGGTGGGCCCAATTTCGATAGCACCTGTTCGACCACCTGCCGATAGCACGGGTCGATTTGCATCTATTTATTCAATTTCATGGCTCTGGGGTCAACAAGGGCCCACCACGTTACCATGTTTTTATTAACTGACTTTCTTTTATATCTCTCCGGGTGGAATTTTGTAATTGATTTTATATTAACTTCCCTATAAGCTGGAGAATTGAAATTTGGTCTATAGCTAAGAAGTAGATGACAATGCATGAAAAAGGTTAGAAAAACATGGTACATGAAAAATTATGAAGAAAATTAATAATCATTAAGTATAAAACATACATAATACAAAATACATGCCGAAGTATAATTATTTATTTATGTTGAAAGGATAAGAAAATTTTATGTTTATATGTATGTTTATAAATAACTTTAAATGGTTCATAATCAATATTTAAGAAAATTCTCAATCTGTATTTTGTACCTTTGACCCCCAACGCCGCATGCATTGTGGAGGAAATCGAAATATTTGAAATATTTTCTACTGTGCTGCACCTGGAATCATATTGGTACATTCGCTTTGCACACCACAGCAAAAAAGGTGCCAACCCCTCGGCTAGATGGCTCGTATCGAATCATAAAAATATTTCCCCAAAATAATGTAAGAAAAGTATAAAATATTGTAGCAAGCAAACATAATACATTATATTAAGGATGGATTAAAGAACTCGTTGCTTTTAGAGTTGTTTTCGTCTATAAATTGAAAATGGAAATAACGAAGGAGACTGTATTCTTGGAAACTATCTTTTTCTTCACTTTCCATAGTCTGGAGAAATATTTCAAAAAATCTTATATTATTAATTATTAAATGCTAATTTACAATATTTTTCAGACAATAGTTATATTACTACACATATTCATCGATTACGAAACAAAATATTTTTTTTCGAGAAGTTGTAATTCCAAAATATTTCTGGGAATGTATCTTTTTGCTGATGTCTGAGAACCAATAACTACGATTAGAAGAAAAAGCAAAAAAGGATTTTGCTTATTCAGGGTAATCCATTAGTGTAAGAATTTTTGAGAATGAGAATAAATGATTATTTTCGAGAATTTGATTTGTTTCCTCTTACATCTAATATTTTGTCTTATGTGATTGCATCAATAATAGCAATAAGTAATGGCCCTTTCAAAATTTGCTTCATCTAAAACATAATTAATATTTTTGATGCATTTTTTTTATTCTATTTGGCATTTGTACTCAAATTGGATATATATATATTCAAACATGCTTGAAAGAGCAATTTTCTTTCTGCAATTTAGCACTTATATGAGAGTTTATTTTTTAAATATTAAGATACAGTTTTTACAGTCAATTATTCGTATATGAAAAAGTTAATATGACAAATTAATTGTTTTTAAGTAATTTCCATAATAAAATTATTTTAAAACATGCATTATACAGAATAATATAGATTTAAAAGGAATTTAATAACAGAAATTTTTAATTAAAAGTAAAACATTAATGTGTAATGAAAATGAAAATTAGAGAATATGTTTCAAGACATTTATAATTAAACTTTCAGGAAATATTAAAATTAAACTTTCAGGAAATATTAAAATTAAACTTCCATGTACATATTCCATTTAATTCATTTAATATTGTGTTTGTATGCGTTTGATGTTTCCACTTCTGAATTTAATATTTTACTATTATCATTTGTTCAATCTGTTTCTCACGCATGTTATCTATATAAAAATATGCTTCGATCATCTATTTTAAATATTTTTATAGAATTATTCAATTGATGTTGAAATTCGGAGATAAACTCTTTCCTTGCAGATAATATATAAATCAGTTCTAAAATCTGCCTACACAATTAATTTTGATTCATTAAATTTCTACTTGAAGAATTTTACAAATTATTTACATTAATAGCAGTATGGCTACTTAATCTTTTACCAAGAATTATGTTTATTTACTTTTAAGGAACCATAATTCGAAATCAAGTTAAGAGGTTAATTTTTTCCCAAAATGTTCCAAAAAAAAAAGGTTCATTTTTTATTCTATAGAACTAAGCCTAGTAATTAACAAAATGCGAAATGGAAGAATTTTTTATTTTAACTTATAATTTTCCCACTACTTTTCATTTTTTTAATTCTGAAACACAGCCCCCCCCCTAATAAGTACACGCTGCATGCTCTATGACAAAAAATTTTCATATATTTTTAAATAACTTCTCTCATATTTACAAACAAATTCATGTTAGTACTCCATTTTTCAAACTGTTGAAGATTTTAAGTGTGTGTTGTTCATATATATATGCTTGCACAATTGGAAGCATGGTACAATATTAAGTCTTGCATTGCAATGGGGAAAGAGATTATACTGGCTTTTTCGAATTAACTTTCCAATATCATTTCTTTGCAAGCAGTAAATTGCACACTGCCTTGCCAGTTTCTGTTCTTTGTCGAATATTTTCAAAAATCTAAACTCCTGCTTTCAATGAAAAATTCCTGCTATCACCACAAAAAAATTCCAGAGGAGAGGCAATTTAGTACCATGGACAACCTACATAGCCTTCAAAACACTAGCACGAAGAATCTCACCGTAAGAATTGAAATATGTTCCAATCGAAGATAGAAAGAAAAAAATGTCAATGGCTGTATAAGGTACGGACAAACTGGTTGTGCCCAGCTTTTCGTAGTCCGTACAGTGTACGGTCAATTAAGTTTAGAGATAAAAAAATTATTCACGTAGTGATAAAGATGATTTATTCAGTGATGACTGGTAGATTATTAGCGCCGCATTTCAAAGCAACACGAGAATTATTAGTGACGAAATATTGAAAAATATCCAATATTTTTCAAGATGAAATATTTAATACTAAAACTAGAGCATTGCATTTTATCCTCATTTTATATTTAAAGAGTACATTACTGGAACAAAAGTCATATATGTATTTTTGTTCTATTTGCCGTTTTTTTAAATTTAAAAATGTTCACAAATCGAATAAATAAAGTGTCTTTACAAAAACTTCTTAAAAATGTATATTCACTATTTTATATTTTACTCTGGATGGTTTCAAGTTATACGCTTATATTCAGTGAAAAATTCTATCCTTAAACCATTTTGTGGAAACCTAAAATCTTGCCTGTCATCATGGCAGAAGAGCTCCGTGAAGAAAATTATTTCTCTTTCTGTCATCATATCCGCCTTTTAGTATCTCTGATAAGAACCACAGGAATTTCACAGTATTTTGACATTTCCTAAAGACCGCTGATGTGATGAATGCTTCCATTTATAGCAAAATGCAAGAAAAGAATTTCACCTCAAATGGAGCCGAGTGTAGAATCGATTTTTATAAAGACGAACTGAAATTTAAGTTATATGAATGGGCTGTCTATAACTTTTTCAGCCAGGTCCATCGAGTTTTTTCAAGAAAAACTTTTATGTGGTAGGAATGCTTTGATATTTTTAAGGGATGTGATCGAAAGAAACGTCTTAAAAGTATCTTTATAAGAACTTATTTCAGTTTGCAGAAAAATGAGAAAGAATGGATGGAGTTATTAATTAACAGGAACCTTTTGAAAGTTAGACTCCAACCTTTTTGGATGTTAATAATAATATAACACCTTATAACAGGGGTTCTCATATTTTGAATCTGTGTGACCAAATTTTAAATCATAGTTTTCATTGCGCCTCCCCCCAAAACAACAACAATGTATTGAATGCAGTAATAGCGTATTTTGACGGCAAAACTGCAATAAGACATTAATTATGCATAAACCGTATAAATTAATGAGATAGGAATTATAATTTTATATGTTACTTTCAAGTGATAGATATTTTATAAGTAATAAGAGATAAATATAGTTTATTACATTTCCTTTCTACATTTATAAGTATGTTACATCAGTGCAAATTGTATTTTGTTTTTTATGCTAGAATAAATACATGTTTTGTTTTGTGCTTCATTTCACTAAATGAATATATTTTTAAAAATAATCTTTTATGTTCGACATTTGATATGCTCGCCCCTTTCAGGTTATGCCCCTTTAGGGAGGCGACCCCCACAGCTTAAAAAATGACTGACTTTAAAATCCATCAATACCCAATTATTCTTCTGATACATTCAATGGAAGATAGAAAATATGATAGTATGTGTAATACTTTACATTTGTTAGAATCTTTAAAATTTAAAAAGGAGATGTGTGACAAAATACGGAGGTAATTTGTTAGATGCTGTAGATATACTTTAACAAATCCTTTAATTAATAGACTGAGAGCTTTGCAAATATCATCGATGGAGAGAAACAATATCTAAAACTTTCAACGATAAAGAAATCCTATCACCAATGTGTTCCTTGTATTCTATATTCACTTACAAATTCGAGAATCTCCGTTTCAACGATGTGATAAATATCGCAAGGTCAGTACAATATCCTTTTATACATGCATAACGTGGAGAAAGTTGGATAGCATTAATTAATCAGAGAGTGTGAAGGACTACATCTGCCCCGAATTGTAGGGAAGTTACGTGCGGTGCTTAACTCCGGAACTATTAATTTGTTAGAACAGAGAACACAACTGACTGACGTTTGGTTTCATTTGCATGCTGCTTCGAGACTAAATGTATGCCTAGTTCCTGTCTCATGTTCGCATTTATATGGTAATGCAGTAACTGAGTACACAAACCAGTCTTAAGCTTTCTGCTTGTTTGAATATCTAGAGCTCTCTAGCAATTAAATGAAAGAATAACCAAGATGTAATTCGAAGATAGTTTTGTATGAATGATGATTCTTCCTTCATGTGAAACTGAGGCAAGGCTTTTTGTACTTTTCTCTCTTACTTCTCACCATTGCCTTTTCAAATCACAGATGGCGATATACCATAGTTCATAAAAATAAAAATAGCGAATATTTGTCAAATAATTAAATTAATGGTCTTATTATGTAAACAATAAATTTAATACAAATTTTAAAGGTATAAATATATAATTTTAGTTTTATTTAATAAAGTTTTGCCATAATTTTTATGTTTTTTATTCCTCTTAAACCATTTTTGGAAGTCCGTTCAGTGTTGTCGGATGCCTTTTTCCTGAGGCTCGTTTTACTCAACTGAAAGCACAGAAGTCCTTTCGGGAAGCGTCAGGGAGTTTTGAAGGTATTTTATCAAATAAGATACAATTTATTCCTGTTTCCGATTCTTTCTTTGCTAAATAATAGCAGTTGACTTAGACGCACTGGCGTAGCTAGCCCTGAGGGGGCCCTGTATTCCTTGAGCGCTCTTTTTTAGGGCACATTAGCATACAACGGCTTTTTTGCTTACACATTTTGGGGCCACTGAGGCTTCGGGGCCCATATCATTGGTGCGGTTGATACAGCAGTAGCTACACCCCTGCTCAGACGTGTGACTAGAGGCTTAGTCCATACAAAGCTAAACTTTATCAATGACCTTTCCGTATAAGTCTGGAATCTCTTCTTCAAAAATTGGTTCCAAAATATTCTGCTGATAGTAGATTGAATTAATTTTGGCTTTAATTAAGGCCTTTTGATTTTTAATTGGCATTTGTAGCAAAATCCTGCAACTGTCATGAATCATTTTGGGAACCTTTCTTTACACTGACGAAGCCATTTCATACGACCATTCCCTTCAGTTGATGAATAGAAAATTGATTTTTTTATCACAGTCGCTTAAATATGAATGAAATGGATTGAATTAGGAATGAAAGAAACCGTATTATTTGGTAAAAATGATCAGTTAACATGTTTTTATTAAAAAATACTGTATTGACTATTGTCTTAGATTAATGAATCACGAAATTTTACATTGCTGTAGTTTTAATAAATTAATAATTCCAACATGGCAATAAAAGTCTCTTATAAGTGAGCATGTATTTAATGTACTGTAGAATAATGACACTTCCAAACAGTAAATCTAAGAGTAGCTTCTGTAAAACTGTATGAATCTTTCCCCTTTAGGACACTGACGTAAATAATTAATTATTAACCACCCGCCTAACGGGCGTAACTGTAACTTTAACACTGCAGGATTATGCACTTAGCATTTTTTCAATTTTTCATTATATAGTCACATCGTTCGATATTCCTCGACCAATCACAAGCGACGGAATCATGTGAGCTTTTGCACTTCCGGTGCTGTTTAGTATACAAAAACGAGATTATCTGGACAATTCATTTGCTTCTTCTGTCACGTCATGCAAACGTTCGCGTGTAGTTTTTGCTATTAGTTTTTTGTTGTGTCGTCAATATTGGTGTTTGTGTGCGTGTTTAAATGGGCAATAAATTGAATTATTATCTAACAAAAAAAAACTGCCTCATCGATGTAACCACACAACACCCCTATAGTATAAATATGATCATAGATATAAGAAATCATACCACTCGTCATGACATTTCATATATATATGCATATCTGAGACATATTGCCTCTTCGTCGCTTGACCTTTAAGAAAGTCATAAAGTTAGTTGTCACAGACTATTTGTAGTACTCGGAAGCAGTGTTTTCTACTGGAAGGTCGAAATGCAATGGTATACCCGTAAGCTCACCATAATATAACCAATACATATAGGCCCATAATTGTAACAAATGTTTATGTATAAGGAAAAATATGTACATATATATCATGTTTTACAAATAAATTTTGAAAAAAATAGAATTTTACTTAAAAAAATATATAAACACTTATTTAATTTAATTATGAACGTTTGTAATACTCATAGTTATTTTTGTTTATTTTATATATTTTCAACCCATTTTTGTGCTCTTTAGGAAAAAAAAACTATCATTCAAAATTATCGTAATATTTGCTTCAAAATCGTATCTCATTAGCGACTTGGAACACAAAACCAAATTAAATATCTATGTCCTACAGTGTCTTTTGTATTAATTTAAAAAACTTATAAAATATTCCCATCAGCTAATTAATACAGTTAAATAGCTTAAGTCAATGAAAGTAAATCATCATGTGCTTTAAACTTTATTCATAATTTCGGAAAACTAAAAAAGTAGTAATATACTATTAAATAATTTTCTCTTATCTAATTATAATTTAATTTACACTAATGAAATATATTTATGCTAACTAATATTCTGTCCAGAGCAATCTTTCAAATCTTTCCCATCTGAAACGTTATACGGCAGATATGTCTTATCTACAATATCTCCATGCATTCCAAATTCATTCGTAGCATCAAGAATGCGAAAACCGATCTCATTTCAAAGATTTGAATTAAGATCTGTTTCACCAAGTGGTAAATGTCGCAAGGTCACAATACTACACTTTTATACATTCATAACATAGGAAATGTTGGATGACATTCATTAATTAGATAGAAGGACAGACTACATATGTACTTAGTCGCATTCAGGTCATTTAAAGCGCTTAATACTGGAGGTACGAATTTGTTTAAACTGGGAATCCAACTGGCTGATATTTGGTTTCGTTCTTGTGCTACTTTCAGACGCTATATTTATACATATTCCTGTCTACAATTCACATTAATATGATAATTTAAAGAGTTACCGTGACATTTATGAGTTTCATTTGATATCTATGTTCCTCTAACATTTTGGTGAAACTACTTGGAAGAATTTAGGAAGATAAATTAGAGCTATTTATTCCGTTACTGGAAACATTTTGCATTTATGAGGGGTGTGTCTATATAGTGTTTAGTTCAGGTTTGCGCATTTTTACTATAGTATGATAAAATTTGTTCCAAATTATTGTTTATCCTTTTATTAAACTTCTAATTATATGAGATATTAAATAGATTAAAATAAAATTGGATAGAGATTGAAAACATTTTGGAAAATGTATATATCTGTTAAAAGTTTGTAGCAACTATTCAGATAGGTTAATGGACATGCTATGTTAATGTGAAGTAGAAAAACCTGCTTTACTTTATAATTATTAGATAGATTTGAAAAATTGTATTTAACTCGGGAGAAAGCTCGCTCTTTCGTTACTAACGTTAGTGGCCAAGTAGGGTAACGGAGTCACCCCAATCGTTTTGTAATTTTTATAATTATTTTTGTACATGATAGAAATAGTAATTCTAGTGAATAATTTAACTATAAGTTGATGGAACGAGAAGATGATTACTATTATATTTACCTACTTTTTATGAATTTAATATTTTTCTTTGATAATTTGAGTAAAAACCAATGAAACTGAACTAAAATGTTTCTAATGTGCGTGACTTTAACAAAGGACACAAATCACAGATATTTTGCTCTAACATCACAGGAATGAACTTTTCAGGCAAAACTGTCATATTTTGTTCAAGTTATTGTAGTTTTAATGTCCTTAGCCGATCGACAAATAGCATGTTAAACTTTTTTTTTTGCTTGTCTCTTTGACAGGGTGTAGTGAGTCTCGTGGTACACTTGTAATTTCATGTCTCTCTTGATTAAGTTCTTTGCAAAACATTTGAAAATTTTTCTTTCAATTCAAGCGTTTCATTTTCATCGCTTTTCTAAAATTTACTTCTTCGCTATTATGCTTAATATCCATTATTTCATAAAGTCCTTAACTTGCTTGATTAGTTTCAATTTCACCCAATACAGAATGCAGATGCCCATTTTTTTTTTTTAAATACCGTAAAATCCGGCGTTTAGCACGCACTATTAACACAAAAAAATAAGATTGAAATCTACGGTTACGTGTTATACGTCAGGTATAAAAATAATAAATATAAAAATAAAAAAAAGATAAGCATATAAAAAATAGGCATCTAGTATATTGATCTAAATTTTGACTATTTACAACAAATGACATTCTTTATGAACTTAAAGGATTGTAGTTCTGAAATATACTATTTTTTCAGAAACATGGGATAATACCTCAAATATAAATGATTTCAAAACATAAGAAAATTGCACAATTACTTTTCAGGTTTTTTCGTAAAAAAGGAGGGACGCGTTATATGGCGAATAAAAATTTAAAAAATGCAGCTTGAATGTATAGGTGCACATTTTACCGCGGTGCGCGTTATGTGTCTTATTTTATGATAAATATATTCTGTTCAATTACATTTATGAACCATAATGAATTGTACAATGCAGCATTTAAAACCACTAAATCATTCACAAGGAAAAAATTGTTGCCTGTTGATAGAAAATATTTTGGAACAAAAATGTGTATCGCGGAGAATTGAGTCAAAACAAGTATTTTAAGATTGTAAGAAAAAGTTTGTCTCTGACAAAGAAGAGGGTGATATGCGCGCGCGCGCGAGGCAAATACGTTTTTCTCTATGAAGACTCTCCATAGGAGATAATGGCAAGGTCATTGGTAACAAATAAGCAGTTTCAACAGAATTAAAGCTTTCGTGAGCCTTAGGTGGCTCTGTGTCCCACGCGACCTCTCCCGAGTAAAGGCTAACAGTTAGCACATATTTATTCTTGCATTTATTATTATTATTCTAATTTTCGATGGTATATTGTGGAGCATAAATAGCTTTCTAAATAAAGTCTAAGGAAGCGGGAATATACATATCCTGTATTTTAGAAGGTGCATGTCAGAAAATCTCCATCAATAAAATTTTAAAAAGAAACAGAAAATTAAAACACAGTTCAGAGCAGGATTAACATGAATTAAGTTGTTATTAAAAAGTGTGTACATTATATTTAATAATGATACTCTAGCTGAAAATTCTGATTTAAAGCATTAATTTTTCAATTTATATTAAAATAGCACTATACATTTTTATGAAAAAGGAGAGTTTATAATGTATACATATATTAGCATTTCTTTTACTTTTATACGCCACTTCCTGGCTATTCATAGCTATATTAATCTATTTTATTAAGACAAAAGATATTCAATGTCTCCTTTTACCTTCTGCAGTTTCATAACATAGGGACTTCTAATAAATCTTAAGAGAAGAATTAAGTAATGAACGACCTTTCGAAAATATTGACAGCCAATCCACTGATAAAACTATCCACAATCACGTTCTACTTAACATACACAGCTTGTCAAAACTCCAAAGTACTCGATCAAATGCAGCCCAGTTAAATTACTTTACCTTGCGTGACTTTAAAATCAATCACAACACACACACTCCACACAGGATAGATAGTTCTTTTTTCATTGCGCGTATATTTTCTCTTCAATCACGTCAATGCCATCAATGTCAAAGCAAATCTTTACTCTGCCATTTTCTTCTTTATTTATTGTAACTTAGCATAAGTTTTGTGAATTTGGATGAAGAGTAAATGCCATAAGAATTCTTGATTGTTGTTTAAGAAGGTAGAAAGAGTTTAAGAACTTTTTAATGTATTGGCCAAAAATGTTGTTATATGCAGAAATCGGGGATCTTTATTAATTTTATAGTGGGAAAATTTCCAATATGCTTTCTAATATAAAATATTTGATTAATATATTTATCAATTAACCACTTAAGTGCCACCGGCGTAGATATCCGTCTCGCTCAATCAAGGTTTCAGGTTGAAAGTGACGTATATATCCGTTCTTTCGTAAAAGGATTCTTTTCTTCGTACGACTATCAGTAAAACTCATCTGAAAGGTTTGGAATGTCATAAAATGACCTTGACAGTGTGTGTGTTTACAAAGGATGCACTTATTTCAGAGACAAATTTGCTTATTTGTGTGTTTTCTCCCCCCACCCCGGCCTTGATACAACGTTTACGCACGCCTATGTGAAAAACGGTGGCACTTGGCAGCAAATCACGTTAATTTCAAACTACAGTTAACAAGTTAAATATATAAGATTTTAAGCATACACTTTGTCGACTAAGATAAGGAAAAGATCTTGCATGCACCACGGTGTATCAGGATACTTCCATGGTACACAAAACATCCCATTAGGGCTGAAAGACTCTGCTCATTAATATAGTGTTAACAAGATATACATTTCCATTTCTTGTTTTAATAACTTTTATCTGACTAGAAGGAGAAAAAGAGATATAATGTAGGCATTTAAAACTTGCTTTCGTCTACTGCTTAATATAAGTGTGTGTTGATTTCTACATGCATTTATTAAATTAAAAAGATTTTCAAGAGATGAAATAATCCAGAATGGAAAAGCTTCAAATGATTCAAAACGCTTCAAAAATGTTGTTAATTCGCCTGTCTTAGAACTATTTTCTATGGAGTTATGTGGATTGAATTAATATAAAGGGATCATTATGTAACAAAAATTTGCATAATTGTATCTTTCTATAAAAATTGTATATTGAACGATTGACAAGAATATTGTATTTCTGCTTCACGTTAACCAAAATATTTCATTTGCTATGCTTCTTCGTTGTGTTTTGATTTCTTAATGCAATTTTCAGTACACCGCAAACTTTGGTGTACAAGAACAGCGTCTAAGTAACTACCCTACACAGCCATGTGTGTGTCTTTTATTTAGAAAGGATCTAACGAACCAGCTACGCCACCCAGTCGGTGGTATTATAATATTAGGTTTTATATATTAATCACTCTTTTTTTCGTTATCTTCTATTTAACAAATAATGCTTTCTATGTTCGTAAATTTCGTCGTAGATGGTTGAAAGCTGTGGTGTAATGTACACTCCCTCTACCACCCCCGTCGTGGAGTGGCCCAGGACTCTAGAGGGGGGGGGGTTCATTAATGTAAAGGCTTTGTAATCCTTTGTAAGATTCATCTTGGGTTTCTGAAACCAGACATTGCAGTGCAACCCTAATAATCTCAGTTACGCCACTGATCGAAATTATTGTTTGTGTTAATGGTTAAGAAAGAACTAATTTAAATGCTAACACATTACTATATAATTCTAATTATTCATTAATAAATCAAAATTCATCCATAATGTAATAACCGTTTGAGCAACATCAAGTAAAGAATGGTCTCAATATTGCTTCTATTCCATATTTCATTTGAATCTTGTAACTAGTTCTGAGAAGATTCGTATCACTTCTTTCGGAGTCATATAGTATAGTTCGTTATACTACACACGCAAACGACTCAAAAAATGCGCATAGTGTTTCTTCGGACATAATTTTAAATAGCCCGATAACCGCGTTTTACAAACTAGTACTTAGTTCTCAAAAACTAAGAAATATGTGTTTGATTTAAAATTAAATCATTCCTGAATTACAAAATATAATTGCAAGAAATTCGGGATAAGGGTTGGTTTTTTTTTGTCAGGAGAAATTCACATTGAAAAATTGATTTTGTAATTTTCACTTTCCTTTCACAACTGGTTATAATAATTCAAGTGTAGCAATGATGTATTTTTTTTTCAATTTTTCTCATGCACATATAATGGAAAGTTATCAGTCGTTTGGAGCAAAATCTTTGAGAACGAATGAAACTTGTATAGTTACATTTTTTAGACACTCTTTTTGAGATTTATTTTTTAAAAACCTTAATAACTCAAAAAATACAAGAATATAATTTTTTTAAAAGAAATTAATGATGTTGACTTAGGTACATGGAAAATTTGGATTTCATACTAGAAATTTTTTAGAGATTCTTTAACAAGGCTAATTAGGCTAAATGATTCAACAATCTATTCAAATCTAAATTTACTTCTAGCCATTATTATTAATATTTTCAACTTTAGAGAAAATTACTCGTTGTTAAGGGTAATCCCTTTTTTATGAATTGCGGTGCAAAGAAAGAAAAAGATATGCAATGATTTTATTTTGACATTTTTCCAACATGAATATGTGTGCACTATTGTCTTTCATAATATAAGTTAAAATGGTGTTTTGAACATAAGGTTTAATATTTTGTACTTTCATTTCAATATTTCAATTACAGATCCTTAAAAGTTTGAAATACAAAATAGGTTTTTCAACATTTTATTTTCTATCAAAGAAAAAAAAATATTTTTCAAAAATTATGTTTCACACGATCTGCGAAATACATAGAATACAAGCTTACACTTGCAATCGTTTCGTCAACAATATTTCATCTGAAAGTCAATTCTTCAATTATATTTCGTAAGCACTCCGTGTTGAGAAATAATTTAAGAAATATGAGTTCATATATTATCCATGATATAAATCCGTAATTCTGGCATTTTAAGTAGAAGGAAAAATAAATCTGTAGAAACGAAATAAGTGAAGCCGAAGAATTGAGTTATAAATCAATCTGAGAAACACCCTGTTTTCCCTCATCGTTCATCCGGAAAAAAAAATCATTTTCTTCATCAATCCATTTTTTTATGATTTATTAGAGTCCTTTTTTTCTTCCTTCCGGACCGTAAAAATAGGTCAGCCGTAGCAACATTTGTAACTTGATCAGCCAAATGTTTCCCACATAAGTAATTCCGTTGAAAATTTGTTAAACAATTGAACCATTTAGAAAATAATTAATCTGATAACTTCTAAACGTTCTATATGTAATTTATTTCCCACACAAATAAAAGGACAAAAATTTTGGGGGAAAAACTCTTAATAAAAGTTAACTACATAAAACCATACAGTAGAATCTATTTTTGTGCGATCTTTCTTTATGCGATTTTATTTTTCTGCGTTTTTCCTCTGCGATCTTCTTTTTTCCGGTATATGAATTTCAACGACTTTGGCGCCACTAAAATGTTTTCTGTCAATATACCAATGGCGATGGAGAGTGTTTGGACCTTCCTGGAAAGTAAGATTTTGCCTTTAATATTTTATAGTTGTTTGGAGGGGGGATGACCAGAATGCCTAGCTCTTTTTTTCGACCTTTAAAAACTCATCAATAGGATTTTGAATGTTATGATTCTTGCCCTTTGTTAATAATTTGCGAATTGCGTACACACGTACTTGGTGTTATTTAGACCTTAGGCAACCTAGAGTCCTGAGCCCCACCCCCTTTGCGAGATGGAGGTAGCGGGGGTGTATGTTAGGCCACTGGAATTTACATACATATACTTCAAGACGCTATGTTCGTATTTTATAAATAGTCGCCGACAATGCACGTAAAGTTGCTTTCTCTCAACGCGCCAACATCCCGCGCTTGATTGAAGGTGAAACTTTCAATGACAGTGATATTATCAGTTATTTAATAGTTTATAAAGTTGGACAAGAAGAACCATATTCTTTGAGAGCGGATAAAATTTTTTCGGGGATACAGCTTTCCATTAAATTGGGAAAGCATTTTCAAAAAATATACCAATCCCTAAAGGAGTATGAAATTTAAAAAAGAGCTTCGATGATGCATATCTGGTATCCGTGACATTTACAAGCAACTAACCATCCAACCTTCATTGTAAAAATTTATCTCTTACTTTATGTTGCCACAAATAAATCAATTGAAATTGTATCTTCAAGTGACGAAAGCGATTTAGAACTTATTCATCACAGGAAGATGTGCGCTTTGGTTTACGACGAGTAGCAGTGAGATATGTATGTGCATTTTGAAAATGTATCCATGTATACAAAGAGATAAAATATTTTAAAATAATGTCAATATGTAATTTAAATATTTGTTTTGTTATAGAAATTCTTTTTGATGAATTTCATAAATAATTGGCGTATTTTCTAAGTGTGTATTTTTTTAATATGCGGTCCCTGTCTACCGCATTAAAAAATTCTGTAGTATTTCTACGAAATTGTTTGTTATATGTAAGAATTTATGACATTTTTGAACATTTTTTCAAGCGGTCCCTATCTACCGCACAAAACATGTTTAACTGTAATTAAAAGCAAGTTAAGGAATACGAGGGCGTAAGCCCAACACAAAAATATCTATAAATTGGGAAAATTCAAAATAATTTATTGAAATTGTTTATTGTAGAAATGTTCTAATATTTTCTTCATTTTTGAGAGATTAATTATAACTAACTTTAAAGTTTCATTTAATAAATTAATTAATATATGCTATCAATAAATATTTGTTGAGTATGGAATAACATTTTTATACCTCAGATCTCTCATTGCAGGAATATTTTTTAATATTGAATTTATTTTCACAAAATGAAATATGAAATATAAGAAAAAGAAACGATTTCAATAAATTGCTTCATTTTTTCAAGGAAAGGCAATATAAAGTCTCTTATTACTTTTATGATCTCGTTTTACATTTCTTATCAATAAATGTATAATACAACACACATTCATATCCTTTCTTTAAGGCAAAAAACCTTTTTTTTCTAATTACTGCATCATTTTCACCGGCTTCAATTTTCATGACAGTTTGTCAAATGTCTTTCTCAAAATATTTTTAATTTTCATCTTATATTTATAATAAAAATGTGCAATTCAAAAGAAATGTTTAGATTTTTGATCGCATTACATACAGCAAGGGAGAATGAAAAAAAAAACCTTCAAAATTAAATGATTTAAATTATTGTTGATAAATTTGAATTTATGAGGAGTTTTCTGGAGGAAATTAAACTTAAAGGTTAAATAAAATAAACATAACGAATAACTAATTAGCAATACGAAAATTTTAGACATGGCAAATTATTTCGAATAGTATATATACTTATCTTTGTTTTCATTTATTTAAAGGGCTTTAATTCTCTCTCAAACTATGCGTGACATCTAATTTTATTTCTACTTAATAAATATTTTAACGAATTGAATTAATTATAACGAGAAAGAACTTCAGTACATATTTAACTGAAAGCACAGAGTTTGCTGATTGATTTAAATTTTAGCCTTTGTAGACTCCTTACGGATATATTTTGAATAATTTTTAAATGCTAATTTTGAAATAAATGACCACAACAGAAATCAAAATAAGAGTTTTATAGTTCGTTTAAACAGCAATCGCTTTTGCATCCCATTACATTGATAGTAATAATAAATATAAACTTATGTTCAAAATGAAGACAATACAAGTGTACTAGTAATGATTTCTACGTCAATTTTCATGCAAGTGATATTTTTGCTTATTTCATCCATTTTTATTTTCTACCAATTTTTTCTTCCATTATTTAAATAAATACCCTCTTTGATGATTGCTGCAGGGAAAGTTTTAGTTTTAAGACCAACTTTTTGGAAAATTTCAATGTCGTGATTTTGTGTTGCGGCGGTCTCCACCAAAGGACCGATTTCCAGTTAGAGAACTAACGACTTCCCACGTCAAATAGATCACGTAGTTTTGTATGAGAAAGTACCCAAGACATAACCATACCATCAGCAAAGCTCTACGGCAATTCAACTTTTAACATCCCTTTAACCACCCGACAGAGAAGTGATTGGCGCATTCCCCAGGCTAGACTCTGGCTTCAAAGCACACCGCACGATAGATGACAAGGATCTGTAGCTGGATAGTATTCCTGGCTAGGTCCAAACAGGAGCTGTTGTTTTTGAAAGAGAGACGTGGACCACCTTTAGAGAGACGAAAACAGGAAACCAACAGACGCTCCAAGTCGCTTCAATACACTTTTCCAGACTCTCTTGAACTCGCTCAAACCTACTATCTGACCTTTTAAGCATCCTCCAAAACGAGCAACATGTCGTTCTAACATCAGTGATTCGATCTTAACACCACATCAACAGTGCTGTGCTTACTCAGAGTCTTTCTATTTTGGTGGTTGAACTATAGTCTACTGGTATTTTCCTCCATGAATTTTAAATAAGGTACAAAAGCACACAGGTACACAAAATTTCGGATTGAATAAATACTCCACCAATTTTATAATTCGAATTTTTATCTCATACATAAGCAGGATAGTCAACGAGTATTACTTAAATAATTTCTAACAGCAGCTTAGCAAGATAGAATGTATTCAGGTTGAATTCATTAATACTCAAGCATGTGATTCAAGTCTATTTTCACTCTACATCATAGGTTTCCAAACTTTTTTGTCTCGTAGACCCCTTACCATATTTATCGGTTTTGTGTAAACCCCTACTTACCTAATATTATTTTTTGCAAACTTATCAACTTAAATGTTTTTTGACAGCTGCTATAGCACTACTTACTTTAAAAGTTTTATGTTTCTAACTGGGGTTAATTAGTGTATTTTATACTTAAGAAACACATGTGAGTTATTTAATTAAATTTTAATTTAATATATTAAAAATTGTTACATAAAATAACTGAGAAACAAACAAATGTTTTTAATGGGTGGGATGAATCTGGGGTGCTTCACAATAACACAATTTTAACATTTGGCATCAATCTTTTCAGGTTTAACCCTCAATGCCCTCAGTTAGTAGGATCCAAACTTTCTTTTTTTTTCTTTCTGTTTTTATTTTGGAGATTGGTAACCAGGCTGAAACTCCTCCTCTCTAGGAAAAGCAATTAAGAACTTTCTTACGATGTTCCATAATTCGAAAAAATAACAGGTATATCTTTTTAAAGCCAAAATTGCTGACATTCGTTTCTAAACTTTACTTTAAGAACTTCGTTAGGGTCATTAAAATACGTTTCGTTTGTAATCAGCCATTTTTTTCTTTTTTGTCTTTTTTAGTGTGTGACAACATGAATTCATTACTTACTGTGATATTACCATGGTCAACGCATTTAAAAACCTAGTTTCAAAACCTGAGTAAAATGCATTTAAATGTTGAACGTTGGTTAAAACGTCATTTTTCTGGCAGATTGTGACAAATTGAGAAAATGTTAAAATTCACGACGCCCAATTTTATACTCCTTTAGCTTGATTCTGACAAAAAACAAGCTAAAAAGTCCATCATTTCATAAGAAAGGATAGTCCTTTTTTTAATAAAATGTATGCTCTCGCCTTGCAATTGCAAATTAACCCCAGTAAATTTAGTCAATAAAGCTGTTAAATAGGTAAATATGGTTTACACTTTAACTTTAATCGAAAATCTAATAACCCACAAGCTGGTTTAGGCTATCGTAGACCCTCATTTACTCCTCATAGACCCTTGAATTATTTTTTCACTGTCGTGGACCCCTTGCAGGTCGTCATAGACCCCTGGGGATCCATATAGACCGCTTTGGGAATCACTGATCTACATAAAACACATTTAGCAAAATTAAAGTGTGATTAGATTGTGCAATTTGCTAATAAGTGATTAATTTACCTTAAAAAGATTAATTGTCCCTGCAAGTAAAATTATAGACCTCGCTATTCGAGTGTTAAAAACGAACAAATAGAAAATACTTAATTTGTAGACACGAGTTTTCAGGTCCTGGTTCTACTGAAAACTTACAGAAAGGAGATGTGATCGAAGTTAAATCTACCAAGGTTTAAAGATGATAAAGTGTGGAAGTTTGAGGAGTGTAGTTCTAGCTCAGTTGTTGTTCACGTTACCTGAAAAAGTATAAACTTGTGATGTGTGTGGCTATGTCACCAATACTTTTCCGTGGAAAGTTTCGCTTTAATGCTAAATAAAATAAACATATATTAGACAACTTTTTTTTTTACTTAAAAAAATAATAATGTCGATATATTTACATTATTTATTTATTATTTTCAAAATATTTTATGCTATACAAATAATATTCTGAAAATAATAAGTAAAAAAATGTAAAATGATTGTTTATTTTTAATGCATCGCTTCATTTTACGATTAAAAAAAACTTACTTTCTTCATAATTTTTATAGAATTCTTCAAAACGAAAAAACTAAATAATAAAATATGGAATTTTAATAGTATGACAGGATAATGACTTATAAATATATCCATCACTGTTTGTCTGAATTCACTCAAATCTTACATTTACATTCCTCTTCGCCCCCGATCTCTCTAATGGGACTGTAGAATGGTATTTCTACCTTTGCAAATCTAGTACATTCTCCGGAAGCTAAAATCACTTTTTAGTGCGGCACCATATAGACGATACAAATTGCCGCAAGCAATTTTGATGCCTAGTTTCCTCCCAAGAGAGCACCTGAGCTATGCCGACGCGAAATTTGAACTTAGGAATTTAATTTTGCCGAGAGCATTCAAGTCAATCAGACACTCAAGGTATTTTTTTACATGTCGCTTAATCATACGACATGGACGCTGTCGATTTTCTGCATCATGAAAATTCACCGACTTGGGCCGGGGTCGAACCCGCAACCTTAGGTGCAGAAGGCCAGCGACAAACCAACTACGCCACCCAACCAGCTTATATCCATTTGTGCATATACATTAGTTTATTTGTCGATAAATATCAAATAGTTCAGAGTTTTAGCTCTTATTTCAACTAAGTATTAAGAGTTTACAATTATATAAATTTGTTTAACATTGTGTTTTATCCATTACGAATTAAAACTATACCAAATAATTCCATCCTTTCACAACACATTCGCAAAGAACTTTTCACACTTGATAAATTAAAAAGAAAGGTTTCAATTTCCATATTTTAGAGTAAAAATATTCTGTAAATTTTACCTCTGTGTAACATTTCTCTCGAACACCCTCAAACCAGTTGTTATTATTCTAAGAGGGCCACAGAAGGAGAGTAGGTAAAAGCACCATTTATCCCGAATCGTACTTATTGTCAGACCCTTTAGACCTTAACCATACGATTCTTCTCCATTAAACGTCTCTGAAGACAAGGATTTCATAAGACGGGTGCTCCAAATGGACAATCGGTAACTAAACAAATTGCTCAATTGACCTATAATGCGCGACAACTAAACTGTTTTTCGCCCTTCGCTAACAGAAACCGAGACAATATTGTTAAAAGCTTTTAGTGTTCCGAGGCGTGTTTAAACGGGCGAATCGAATCAATGGATGAGTCTGTCGAAATGGCTTGATAATTCTTGAAAAGGTACATTAGGCATCGGAAAGAAAGGGTGTTGGGACTGAAGGAGTAAGTGCTAATGGATTAAAAGAGAGTTTTTTTTTCGTAAGAATAATTAGTTTGGTGTTTCTTTTTTTTTCATTTCCGGAATGTGTGTTTCCCTTTTCAAATTGTGTAGAAAAGGAAGAAACGCGAAACATTAAGGCAGTTTTCTTAATGATATTCCATGTCATGTTGAATTAGTGTAAATTTTTCTGCGGCAGTTTCTTTATTTTTATGTCTTTACGCACTTAAAATACATAAATATTACATATATATGACCCTTTTTATATAAAATATATACTTTAGGTATTAAGTACTTAGTAACTAATTTTGTGATACAATAAATTTGATTAGAATCTGTATTTAAGTTTCTAACAAAGATGTCTTCGACACTTGAACAAGCTTTAATATTAAGGAGTTGTCTTTGATAGTCCTCGTGTAGCCTCAAAGTGCTAAGTAATAGCAATAAATCAACAAATGTAAAATAAAAAAAATCTTATTATGCTTATCTAAAATATATAGCCAAAGAACAATGCCTACGGTAACCGGGTGTTAGTACAGAGTAATAATTATTGTGAGAAATCGATATATCCTCAGGTCCTCCTAAGCTATCGTCCTTCTTTAGAAACGAGAGTTCTTCTTTTATAGGTTCTGTCTTTCCTCGAAAAGTGTCCACTTACTTGTCTTTATTTTTAATATTTTAAAACAAATATGTTGATATCTGTATTCAGAGATGCCAAGGCTAACTGTTACGCTTCATGTGTCACAGTATATTTTAAATTATCAAAATATTTTATTGCATTTTGTACATTTTGCCACCAAAGGATTCAAAAGATTGGTGGTGAACATATTTCAGCCATATAAATTAGTCTTATTTTGACCGACTTCGTACTTCAATAAAAATCCCGATTTGAAAAAAGAAAAGTTTCTTTTATAATGAATAAAATATATCGAACTTATATAGAGAGGAACTTTTTTGACTTCATTGGAAGTAAGTTGGGCAGATATTAAAAATCGTGTTGTATTTTCGAAATAAATTCCTAACATTAAAGTAAATGATAATTGTATGTTTGAAGAAATTAGAAGACTAAATGTATATTAAATTCTGATAAAAAAGAACAATGGGAAAAACTGCAAGTTGAAATTTAAAAAAGAGGGATGGAAATATTTAATTATTTCAAAAATGAACACAATTCATTGAACATTTAGTTATTCTTCTTGAATTTACGTTATGCTCCCTTGAAACTAAGGCAGTAGTTGAAAGAGTTTTTTTTTCAGTTGGCAATAATTTTTGGACAAGTGAGAAATCAAGATTGAATGCTGATACTCATAGATTGAAACTGAAGCTCATACCTAAAATTTCCATGTGAAGGATATTTTTTGGCTCCGAAATATCCGATTGTATAGAAAACGATATAATGATATAAAATTAATTCAATTTATAGAAATATACCCAATTATGTGAATAATTAAAATAAAAGGGGTGTAAGCATGATTATAATGTATTTTTGTTTGAACCAATAAAGTGTTTCATATATTTACGTAGTAATTTTTACTTAAATTTGTGTCCTCCTTTTCATTACAAAAAAAATGTGTTACCTTTTAGCTATGCGCTCACATTATATTTTTACTAAAAGTTCTCTCTTTGTGTACCATAGCCGATAAGCATTAAATATATCAGGACTCTAACTTTCTCACTTTCGCTCGCGAGAATGTTTTTTGTGATAGTAGAACTCTGTCTTTTTATCAATTGGAAGTAGCTCAAAATTTCGAGGCATATTGGTTGTAGATTTTAAGCCTTGTATTGAATGGAAAGAGAGAATCAGAAAAATCTCACTAAATTAAATAGAGTTGACGCAGTTGTTGAAAGAAAGTCGGTAAGGGAAAATGTGTAATAAACATTTTAGTGTAAGGAATTATGAAATAAGACATTCTTTTAAAAATGTAAAATTCCATGCATCTGATTTTTCAGAACGCCATACTTTTTGTTCATATGCAACATTGTTGAGCTGTGGAAACCGAGTGGTCATGGTCACAAACTCATAGCCGACGAAAGGGTACATCCCTAGTTCCTTTGAAACCAGGCACGAAGAGGCTGTGATGCATATTAAATCTGTCGAATCAAAGGTCAAAAGAGACGAATGTCCAGACATTGGCGTGATGTGGAGGATAAGAGAATAATGTTCCAGCGAAAAAGGACAACCTCGCGTCATTTGGCGAAGGTAAAAATTACGAGAACGGTCATGAATAGTCACCGTCCGACTTCAAAAAAAGTCATTAATAAAAAAATTAAATTAAATCGTGGCATTACTGGTTGTTTCTAAACACATTAATGAAATCCTTTTGAATATAGAACCCTGCTGGTATTTGGCAGTTTTATCAAGGTAAAAAACCATTTCTGTGATCGTGAAGTTATCACAATTTTTCAAATACCTAAAATAGAAATTCTTTCTTGAGATTAAAAATCTTTTAACTTCAATTTGGGTCTTATAATCGACTTTTGGTAGATTTTTTTTTTTACTATATATGTCGAGAAAAAATTATCGTAAAATCTCGAAAATTTTCAATATGAAAATGGAAGATTTTCAAATTGAAAAGAATTCTTATAAATTTGATATTTCAGTCAAGATTATCTTAAATAGATTTTTTAACGAAAATTCATCAATCTATAAAACCTTTTATGAATAAAAAATATAAAAAAACCAAGAAGTATGAAATGATTATTAAAGATAAAAATTCACATAGTTTCAATGAAAACTCAACTGAAAGTCAAAATTTAATGAAATGGGCATTTAATTAGAATGTCTTGGCGAATTTAATTATTCAGTATATATGTGTCCCAGAAGTTTGGAACTTTCTGTATCGATTCCATTCTTTAGTTATATTTTCATATATCAATGCATTAAATATATTAAAAGTTCCAGAAATCTGAAGAATTTTAATAAGATTAACTGAATTAAATGCACAAACGAAATTTACTAAACGAAGTACGTTTTCAGGAAAGTACGTTAATGGGTGAATAGCACTTAAAATTAAATAGAACGGAATTCTTATGAAGTATATATTTGGAGAAATTTGTCTTATTAATACATAAATTGCTTTAAGCAGCTACAATTACCAGACTAAAATTTACCTTAATTAAAACTGTTAGTATAAGTGTGCCAAAAACGATCGATTAAAGCTGTTTCAACACGACAAACCGGGTTAAATTTCGCCAAAAAATATTATTTCTGTTTTTTATTACAGTAAAACTGATTATTATTAAGTTATTTGTGTGGGCTAATTATTCGTATCGTGTAATATATGGAAAAAAATATTGGATAAATATCAGCTCACACAGACGTAAGCGGTTTGTTTTTATTTCAATTTTGAAATAATGAAGATACGTAAACTATTTTTGGACTGAAATCTCATTATCCTTTGAAATGCAGCAAAACATAGAACCGCAATTTAAGTAAGGAAATTTTTCACATAATAGGGAGAACTTTGAAGCATGAATATCATTATTTTTAAAGTGAAGGATTTATTCATTACCGCTTTCAATCTATTGTACTACACTGACACACATACACATACCCTCCTATCCTCCATTCATATTCAAAGCAAGGGCTATTGTTCTATACTTATGCTTTCGTATAATGTCGATTCGAATTAATATCACAAGGCATGAATACATTTGAAAACCATACTGGAAAATTTAAAATTCTACAGTACAGAAGCATACTTGATCTATGTAGTTATGAATTCCCCCTCCCTCGGTTAAGTTCTCGTAATTATTCCACTTTAAGTCTCCATATATGTGCGTTGGAGTCTCTACTGAATAAATTTAACTGCTTAGAAATATGAATTTTAATCCATTCTTTCTAAAATTAATGAATTATATATATAAAGGATGCTTTCAAAAGGATAGATGACAATGGCTGTTTATTTTATCTGAAGTTGTACAGCCTAATTAGCACGGATAAGCGACGCAAGGAATGCGCAATACGAAATTCTTCATTACCATTTTCCGTGCTAAGTGCTACTAATAAATTTGGGTTGCACGTGTGCACTTATATAAATTTGTCAGGATATACAAGGATTCATGAATGTTCCAGAGTAATTTCTTGATTTAGTTATTCTTCATGCAAGGATACATTAAATATTACTCTGATTTCTTGAAATTTGTGATAACTAGTGAGATTTAGTAATACATTAAGGTATTCGACTACCCTAAAATTGCGAATTTTGCTAAAAATTGACAATTTTTCATGATTTAATTTTATAGGCCATCTTATTAGCCTTATAAAAATACAAAGTATATTATTTTTCGTTCACTAGAACAAAGACTACAAGTGTTTTAGTAAAAGCAGATGCAATTACTTTAAGCAAGATGTCATGCTTTAAAATGCGTTTTACTCCCCAATTTTTTTTAAATGCTCGAATGAGGACAGCGATTGATAAAAAAGTTATGAAAATAATTCGCTGAAATTTCTTGTGTATGTTCTGTATAATATCAGAAATGTTTTAATTTTTCAGATTTATCAATATTTTTATTTTACCCTGTTTTATTACAAAAAAAGTCCTTTATGTTAATATAGTCACTGTTTCTTAAGCAATTGCATACACTAACTAAGATAAAGTGCTCTAGTTTTTGAAAAAATTAAAATATATCTTATCTTGATGGTCATTTTAAAAATGAATAACCTAGCATCACATCAGAAATGAAAAATTGAAAATTTGTTCGTAAGCCTTTGCTACAGAATGGGTTGCGTTTTTGTTATTTTCTGTACATTTTTATCCATCTTTTCCCATTTTAGTAATAATAATTTCTTTTTCTCGTCTTAATTTTAGCACATTTTTCTTAAAATGAACTAAACAAATCTAAACGCAACAAAAAAAATCCCCATATTTCCATTTTTTTTTTTTAAAAGTTGTTCCTAGTAGTCGGATACCTTGACGTAATCATAGATTCAAGATCAATTTTTACGACAGGAAAGCTCTAAACCAGAATCTTTTGTTGTTTTAATTGTGAAGACAAAATACATTTTGTATCTCTCTTAAAATGATATCATTGAATCTTAAACTATGTTACTAAAGCTATTATTTTTATTTTCATGTTGTTAAATAATACTAACACGAAAATGATTTCCATGAATATCATTGAAAATAATTTTTTTTCTTTGTAATAAAAAGAAAATGATTTGCAAATTCATTTTTATAAGACCTTCGTCTTTCAAAGTGATAAAAAAAGTGACTGAATACTTATTATCATTTGTTGAACCGTATTTACAACCACGTTTTCTTATCTGAAAATGAACTATAAAACATATTATTAATATAAAATTTCAGATTAATAAATAATCATCAATTAATGTATTTCACAGATGTAAATCTAGTTTCGGTGAGCTCTGAATTTTCGAAAAATATAAATGGAATCTCAAGTCAAAAATGCAGTCAAGTAATGTAAGAAATTGTTTTGGTTTTTATATAGATGTAAATTTAAAACATTTTGTGGCATTTTGAATATTGAAGCTAGAAAAAAATCCTTATGCTATTATTTGGATTTTAATAAAGTAATTCTTTAGACACAGTAATACTGACAAAATTATAAATAAATAAACAGCTGTATTCAGTCCTTCATAATGAACTAATCATTTTTTCCTTGAAGCTATTGTTCTATTTGTGATATATGTGTATGGGCTTTTAATTATAATTTTTAAAAGTAAATTGTCAATTTAAACCTCCAATTAAATAAATTATATTTCAATTGCGTGTGACTTGTAAGCTTGTCCAGTTTTCATTTTTCTTTATTACAAAAAGTTACATGTATATAGCTAAATATATAGTCGCTTTCATTCAATTAATACAATTCAATGTAATTTGCTATATTCTTCACTGGCAAAATTAAGAATAAAGAAAAATTCAATATAGTAATATATATATATATATATATAACGTGCTCTTAACTTATACAAAAATCAATAATATTATAGTTACGTATGTCCTAAACTTCACATTGTTTCCTTATCTACTCATTTCTAAGACGTTTTTTATTGGATAAGTGCCAATTTCTTTTCGCAAAAAATCTTCTGTTATCAAGCTTATCTTTAAATCATTCCATTTTGCTATACCACTGACACACAAAAAAAAGTGTACACACATCATTTTAATTATTATTTACATATATTTCGTTATGTAGATAGGAGCTACAACACAACCAGGAGATGATTCAAAGATAACTTGAAAGTAAGTGTTAGGGTGTTTACATCATACATTCACCACAGAACTTGATAATTAATCTTAAATCGTGTAAACATCATTGTAGCTAATTACACAGGCCCTTGAAAGAATTCAAATCTATGGTATTTGGAAGAGCAAATGTATACTGCAAATGTTTTACTGTTATCAGTTGGTCACTCCCTTTTAAAATATTACCAAAGTGAAATATTGTCAATAGGAAGGAGTTGGGAACGGCATGAGGATAGATATTATTGGCCAGTATATAGGAAGTTCTTTCTCCTTGGAGTTCCGTTTTAAGATGTGAAGAGAAGCGTGAAGGACGTGTTAGGCTGCCTCAGTTATTAACCTCTATAGTACTACAGTGGGTGAAGTTGGTACAATCTGCTACGACTGCAATCTAAATTCATCATACTAAAAATATTTTCAATTGAGTACTATCAAATGGAGGAGGATTTTACAAATCACTTTAAACAGCTTTTTTGTTAGTATTGGAATCCTAGATGATCTTCTGCTATGTGACAGTCTTGCAGATTTTCGATGAAATACGTTTACTATAATCAGTCATCATTTAAAGTATGATTGTGTTTCTTGTCATCACTGAAATGCAAGAGAATACGGAATTATGCTTGATACAGTCGTTTCCAGATTCATCAAAAACTTATTTTAAATAGTGAGGAAATGTAATAAAAGGAATCTCTCTCAATTATGATCTTAGACGGCTCTAAAAGAAAGTTACGAACTGTGTTATATCAACTGAGTAAAAATTTGAAAAGTAAATACCTTTAAGGACTAAAAGTTTCTTAATTTCGGACGTTTAAATAAAGGGTTTAGTAGTTTTTTAAAGATAAAAATAGAATCAAGAAGAGTTTTTTATTTGTGTATACAACATTAACATGATCTAAATGGCAAAGTTATTTCACACCACGAGAAGAAAGAAAGGTAGGGATGTTCAGGATTTGTCCACGATATTAACTGTTGTTTAGATTTATATTCATTGAAGTGTCGCTGAAGTGCAGGTTGATTCGCTCTAAATAATTTCAAAATATTCAATCATACTATTACACGCTATTTAATTCTAATTGTACGATAATCAAATTCATAACTTTAGCATTATTGTTTTCAATAAAGAAAATTTATCCTTAATTTGAAGTATATTTGTTAAATAAGTTACTGTAATAAAACTTCTGCCTTTCTAAATGTGAGTATTCAAAACATATTTGTATTTATTTTTAAATTCAGCGTTTTCAAAGCATCCCACAAAAATAAAAATACTTCAGAACCCTAGCAGATACGAATTAAGAATATATAGGAAGTTCAATAAATGTTTCCTTAAATAATCTAAGACAAACCATATATAAGCTAATAACAGTACTATTATCTCTAAATCTTTGGATAGATAACTACGAATCATTCTACAAATATCTTAAAGTCAAAGATAATTTGTCAACCCCTTCCCAAAGAGGCTGATCTCGTCCAAGGTAAGGGACATAATTCTCGAAGAGTTGTCCCCACCCATACCCATTCGATAAGCAGATGGGTTATCCACACCTGATTTATGACATCATAACAATGCTGAACAACAATAAATTACTGCCGTACGCTCGACTGATCTATAACGAACATGTATTAGTGTCACGTTCGCCCTTAGGAACTCAGGACAAAGTAGTTCCTTCATCTATTTAAAACCACTGGGGCAGAAGATAAAATGTGATTTGAGGACATTCAAGTGGAATCGGCCGTATTTGTGTGGGAGGGGCTTTAATAAGAATTTATACAGAAAGAAGTAATCTGTGCGATAGTGCATTCAAGCAAAGTGATATTTTGAAATTAAGTTTGATAGTGAGTTTAAGTTTGATGATAAGCCCCAAAACAGAGGCTATAAAATTTTGCTATTTATATACTTGCCGACTATTAGTAAGATATTACAGCCTAGATTATACATTATATAAAATTATTGTAACTATAATGAATCGATTTATAATTGAAGAATATAATAAATCATGTATTTCTCGATTGGAGAAAAAGCATGCAGCATAATATTTATTCGCTTAAACATAAACTGTTTATAAAGAGACGCATCACTCTCTCACTGTTTATATAGAATTTACGAAGTATACTATATTATACACATTATAAACAAAATTGGCCTTTAATGGGTATTACATTTCACTTGTGAAACCTTTATATTTTCTGAAATATAAGATGGTTAACATTTAGCACCAATTCATATCCAGTATAATGTATCTATAAATGTTAAAATAAGCATGTGAAGTAATATATATAGAGGGTGTTTGTTTCATTAATGCATTGAAGCGAAGAATCACAAAAAATGTATATAAAACAATAGGGATGTCGTATCCATGACCGTACCATGGGCCTAGATGACTGTTTTGGCCATATTTTGTTACATATCCATATAAAGGGTGTCCAACCTTAATGTGACCCAATAGCTAATTCCCGAACCGTTCGGTTTAGACATGTGCTTCCAATTTGAAAAATGTTTAAAAAAAGGTAATAAATGTTTTTAAACGCTTTTCGAACCAAAAAGCCTATTTAGAAAAAAATTACAAAAATTAAATTTTTATCCGGTCCCCAGGTTCTATCACTTATATTAAGGAAAAGATGCAGTTCACAAAAACAAAGTAAACACAAAAAGTTTCATTTTATTATGATAAAAACTGGCCGAGTTATGGAACTTTCAAAATCGTATATTTTCTCAATTTTCCCGGCCGTTTTAAGAAGCTAGTTAGGGGCTGTCTCCAAAATGAAATTAATTCGAACTCTGCCAGGAAACTTTCGCTCTTGCACGTCATTCTTACGTAAATCGTTTTTAAATTTAAAAATACATAAATTATGTTAATAATACAATTATTGAGTACTTAAGAAATATAATTTATTCTGTACATGTAAAATATAGAGAAAATAAAATATTTTGGACGTAGAAAACATTTAAAAAGCAGTTCCAAAAAATATAGGCTTATTTGCTGTGGTACTGATCATGGTGATTATTAAAAAATTGTTGTGTAGTCGCTAGCAATTGCAATATTACGAATTCTAGTACGAGATGTATACACAAATGAAGAATACTACGAAATGGTACTATTGTATGTGCAGTGCAATCGAAATAAGAGAGAAGCGGCAAGACTTTATGCAATTAAATTTCCCAGTCAAAGACATCCATCTTATTGTACAATTGCCCGTGCTGTTCAACACTTGTATAAAATCGGGAGTTGTCATAGACGTATTCTTTTGTCTCGTGCCACACCTTCAAGCTTGCGGATACCCGCTGAGGATGTTCTAGGATATGCCCTGGCTCATCCTGAAAGTAGTGTCCGGGATATTAGCAAGGCTTGTTCCTACTCAAAATCGACGGTGTGGAACATATTATATATGTACGGTGTATATCCTTATCGTTCAGTGCTGGCGCAGGAACTAATGCCCGGAGACATGGAGCGTCGTTTTGAATTTTTGCAATTTCGTGTTAAATACACTGGATGAAAATCCAGATTTTTTTAATGAAGTTTTGTGGTCGGATGAATACCAGTTCTCGAGGCAAGGCACTATTAATACGCAGAATACGCATTGTTGGTCATTCGAAAACCCTCATCTAATACGACCGAATCGCCACCAAGTGCGTTGGTCGGTGAATGTGTGGTGCGGAATATGGAATAGCACCTTAATTGACCCAATGTATTTCGATGGACCTTTAACATCAGAATCATACACGGGAATTTTATCTGGACCACTAGCCGGTTTTTTAGAAGATGTAGTTTCCTAATTCCTCTGGATTTCTTTCTCTGTGGCTTCCTGAAAAGCAAAGCGTACGAACGTGAATCCACGAGTAAATCCGATTTATTCAATCGAATCAGCATGGCATGCAGGTCTGTGACACCAACTATGTTGCAGAAGCTACAGTCAGAGGTTCTGAGGCGGGTTCGATACTGCATTTCTGCAGAGAAGGTAGTCATTTTGAACATTATTTAAGTTCATTTGGTCATTCTGATATAATAAAAAGCCACTGATTCATGATTGGCGCATCATTCTACATAATGCTATAATTTGAACAGCAAGTCCTATATTATTTTGCTGCTATTTGTTAATATAAGTTGTTTTAATCTTTTCGGTACAAATTGTATTTCTTTAATTTAACTTTTATTGTTTGCCATACAGCAATACAAATTGTCAATCTATGATGTTTAAAACGATGTTTCAATATTACTAGGATGTTTTTCTTTTGCTCTTTCTGTAGATAGTGAATTACTGTTCTCTTAACTCAATATATATACGATCCCCTTTCCTGAGCAATTCAGATGCTTCAATTTTATGTAGGCATAACTCGGTCAGTTTTTATCGTAATAAAATGAAACTTTTTGTGTTTACTTTGTTTTTGTGAACTGAATATTTTCCTAAATATAAGTTATAGGACCTAGGAACCGTATAAAATTTAATTTTTGTAATTTTTTTCTAAATAGGCTTTTAGGTTCGAAAAGCACGTAAAAACATTCTTTATCTTTTTGAAACATTTTTCAAATTGGAAGTACATGTCTAAGCCGAACGGTTCGGGAATTAGCTATTGGGTCACACTAAGGCTGGACACCCTGTATATGACAATAAACGGTCAATAACAGAAAATATTTGCTGTTTGCTTTCCAAAAAGAAAATTTTTCTTGGCTTACAATGAGATTTCGGATCATACATATGCTATAGACCATGGTGAAATTTAAAAATATATAGTGACAATAGGACTGTTGTATATGCGCGATGAGACTGAAAGAATTTATACTCTTGAAAAGTTGGTAAGAAATTATTCAGACAGAGTACGTGATTTTCTTTACATGTATTTGGTTTCATTCATTGACTCAACAACAGATGATGATTCATGTTTCCCTCTGTTGGTAATTATCCACAATAACTTTTTTTTAATATTCTCATACATTAGGGAAACCATTTGATTATAAATAAATTTTGTTGCAAATGGATCTAAAGTTTTGTAATACATTTTCTTTTAGCCACACATACATTAACGAATAATTTAAGAATGGTGGAAATTCAGAAAAACGTGTTAATTTGAAAAATTACGTTCAAAAAAGTATTACTATAAAGAAAGGAAACCAGTTGGATTTATGAGGAAAATGTCATTGCAAATGGATATGAATATTTTCTATTCAAGTATATAATAGTTTTTATAGATTAAATATAGAAAACTAACATTTTCCTGAAACAGTAATTAGTTACCATCAAAAATTTAACTTTAAATACATCAAATGTAGAATAGAGCCGCTTTTTTTTCAACCTGACTAGTTTTTTTATTAGTACAATTGCAAATATCTGTATACTAATTTACCAACAGTTAACTACCACTTATTGTTTGATTTTAAGATTCGTTAAATTTCTTATATCTTGTACATTGATATAGTTTTTAAATAAATAATTAATTAAGAATACATTGTATGACATTTTCTTGAGTGAAGCATGTTTTTAAAAAGCTGGGGTTTTACTTCAATTATCTGAAAAAAAGAATTGGATTTTATACTTCATAGTGGATAAAATCTATAAAATCAGTCGTCAATATTAATAGTCTTTTTTTAAAAAGACATTTTTTAAAAAAAATTACTAATGTGATAATTTTAAAAAAATTTTTTATAAATAAATATATTTTTACTACTAAATGATTAAACTTATCCCATTAACAGTTAATGGAATTTCTATTATGTCAAATTTCTTTTGGTGATGTTTTCTTGTTGGTGAAATATTTATAACTAGATTGTTAGAATCAATTAAAACTATTTCATATTTGCATTAGAATCCTTGTCCATATTTCCGTCAGTAAATTTATTTATTCTTTTTCCCTTATTCAAAAACATTTAATGTTAGATTTTTTTTCCAGTTATCCCGCTTTTTTATTTTTCTATTTAGTAAAATTTGTAAAACAAACAGGAAAAATAGATGTTTTCTTCAATTTATTCTTTTTCATATTGTAATAAAAGAAGTTATGACAACATGTAGGTTGCGAGAACCAAGAACTACAACTAAGCAATGTAAGCGCGTTTATATAAATTGCATTATAATTAATATAACCTTCTTTAAAAAAAATTGTTTCAATTTTAAAACAATATAATTTATTCAAGCTACTGATATTTTCGTGATATATTTTATTATAATGTATCTCAATTCAGTATGCATTTTAAGAACGTAAACTCAGTAAAGATTTTTTCCTTTTACAGTCAATTCTGATTCACTTTCTTTTTCTGAAAGAAAACTTGAAAGATTTTTTTTTATTATTATCATTAAAACATTTTTTCACTTCAGTATTAAAATTTATACATATGTCACACTTAAGAAGTATTTAATCTCTGTTTAAACATTACCCTTATCACATCCAACAAACTAATCAATTTAAAACTAAATTAATTCTTTTTAGTGTCACTTAAAATGGCGGAATATACTTTTTTTGTGTGGAACGGACCTTAAATCAATCTTCTTTAGAGAAGCCAAAGTCTCTCCTTCATTTAGCAGAGACCTTTCATTCTTTTTCTAGGTGTTAAAAAAAGATCTATCGTTTTTCTTCTTGCTCACAGAAGAAGCACACTTTTAAACTGATTGCATTTGTCAAATACTTTTTTTTCCCTTTTAATTCAACTTTTTTCATTGCTTAGAAGAAGTTGAGAAGTTTATGAGTGTTTTCTTAATGAGACTTTCCTTTTTATTACCCAAAGGATAGGTTTTTGCGGCTATACGTTAAAAAAAAAATAAGAGCTTTCTATTCTGTGAAGATGATGGATTATTTTATCTTCCAACAAATAACATCTAAAGTAATAAATAATGACGCTGTATCAATTAGATGTGTCCTTTATTCTGCCAAAAATAAAGAAACTTATTTCACAGTTTTTTTTTAAAAAATGGTAGACTAATCTTAACACTTTATAATCCGTATTATAAATTACTGCAAATTGTTTTATACAGTATTTTTTTTTTGAGTCACTGCATTGAAAATTAAGGAAAATACATAAATAAAATATTTAACTGTGGGAAATTTAACTCGTTAGAGCTAATTAATTGACTTGGTACTTTAAAGTACAGTCAAAAAAGATCTCAAATATTCTCATAGTAAAAAAAGACCGAATGATTTCTTACTCAGTTTTAACTCTTAAAATGCTAATAACCAAGTAACACTAATATTTTACAGCGCAAAATATTTATTTTTAAAGATTATTAAATTAATTTTTTATATGTACTTTTTCTAAACACACTTTATTTGTGGATTTGTTTTTTTCATTAATACACAGAAGTACAATGAGATTGTGCATTTTGAGTGATGTTCCAATTGAATGTGTTTTAAAGTCCCTGGGATAAGAAATGCTGTATTTTCTTAACATGAAATACTTCCCCTTGAGTTCATTCTTTTGATCGTCATCCTAAGAATCTAACGGAAATTCCAGCAGATAATTTGCTGGGTTTTCTTCATGTGAAAAATCATCTGTTAAAACATCATTGATTTCGGATAGTAAGTTCAGTGATAAATCCAAGGCCTCTTGAAGACAGAGTCTCTTTTGTTCAGATATTCTAAGAAAATGAAATAATAATAACAATAATAATAATAGCAGCTTGAAATTCCCCTATTATTGTGATTTAAATATCAATTACACATAAAAAAATTAAAATGCTGTTAATTTTTGAAATAAAAACAGATATTTCATTTAATTGTGTGGGGGAAAAACAAGCTTATTTTCAATGTTTAACATCTTTTGAAAACGTTAAAATAAAACAATAAAAATGCAAAATAAAGCTAAATAAGCTAAAAAAATTCCAACAAAGAGTAAGTCTATTTCACTATAGTGATGACTCTACAATACAACAAGTCACACGAACGAGAAAAAAAAACTACATTCTTGCTCCAATATCCAGTGTGATGTCGGTACTTATAAGTACTACAAACTTATTCAACAGTAAAATTAATTATATACTCTGTTCTCCTATAATAACTAGTCAAATCGTTTTCTAAGGTCTTCCTTAACATATTAAGAGAATAAGACATATCTTTTGACATTAACTGCTTTTTCGGAACAAAAAATTACAATCTTCGCAATCTCATCAAAATGTCAGCTGAAAATGCAACATCTGCTATAAAACTATACATATATTTGCCTTCCCCGCTAAAAAACTCATCATAGAACCCGTACTACCATATATCTTGAAATAATGGATTTAAAATAATAATTCTACTAATATCGTCAGAGTATTCGTAAAAATGGTTATTCTATGTAACTTAAAAGTGAATGGCACTTATATAAGAAGCGTCGGTAGATAAAAGGTTAATGTTTCTTGCTTTAAATTGCTAACTATTTTTAACGTAATGTTTTTTTTTTTAAAATTGGAATATCTTTTTATATTTAACTACAACGATTGCCTTCTTTATTAGCTTTCCCCCCTTTTTTTATGAATTATTTTAAATTATTTACCTGGAAATATAATAAAAAGTCAACTCCTTAGACTAAAATCAAAGACGTAAATTTCACTTCTGAAGATGGTGTATTGATTTTTTTAGATAAAACCAAATAAAAATGTAAATAATTTTAAAATGAAATATATTAATAAATGTTATATACAATCGTCTACAAATACTTAAACCGTTCAGGACCAAGATCACATACATGTGTTCAAGGTCCAACAATATGCCACATTTATCAAAATTGTTGGAAACCAATCTTGCTCTTCCCAACTAAGAACTTAGATACGCAAGAAGAAAAAATAATAGTATGCGGAAAAGAGATTTTGCTATAGTTAAGATTTCGTTGCGTCTTCTTTGATTACTTGTATACTACAAACAAATAATAATTTATTTTTCATACTCCTTTCACTGGTACTGAATGGTTTAATCATATTAGAAATAGAAGAGAAAAAAGAGAAATATTTCGATATCGAAGTATATGCATCTATTGTTTGAAGGTGTATCTTCACATTTCTTATGCAGCTTGGAAACCGAGTGGCCCCGGGAGTGATTTCGTGGCCGGCGTTAATGCGATTGAGCACTTCCGTGACAAGTATTGCATAAATTTAAAACAATGATGGCCGTATATTTCTTTTGAAATGCAATTCATAGCATCGCTATGCAGCCCAATGCACTCAAAAGTGTCATTGGGTAGACTCATGTAGAGAATGCAATAACTTCAAATCTTCGAATAATTGCCCTTTTTTGAAAATGAACATGGACTCAGTGATATTATTGGAAGGAATTATTATTGATTTTGTTCAAATATCAATAATCAAGAAATAAAAAAGTTTGTCACTCAAAAATAGTTTTTTTTTCAATTATAATAGCTTACAGTTTTAAGATTATAGTGAAGAATAACATTTTCAAGGAAGCTATTATGTTTTACTTCTCTTCAGTTTATAGGAGGGAAATTCAAAAGTGAAGGCAAAAACGAAAACTAACACACCACAGGCAAAAACAGGTAGAGGAAGGAAACATCTTTGTACAGTTTACACAAGCATATACCATTATCTTCTTTTAAATTATCGTTGGTGGAAAAGTACTGTTATAATAATTTTAGTGTCTTTAGGTTATTTTCAATTTCTAGTTAAACTTAAGACAAAAGTTAAAATGCGCGAAAAGCACATTTTTTTACAGACTAAACGTCTTTTCAATTTCATGTTTTGTTTCCACCAATTCAAGTATGAATTCTCAAGTTTAACAGATCCTTTATTTTTACTTCAACAATTTACATTTCTTTGTTTTTGCAAAAATCGTTTTCGAATGAAATTGAAAAAAAAATATATATACATTGGATATAGTATTTCGAATAGAAATTTTCGTTTGATAGACTTAAAAAGATTTATAACTTGTATTTCTGTAAGTGACGTAAGTTATTCATGCATAAACAAGTATTTCGCTCGAAAGCACATTCGAGCATAAAATTTTCAAAGAAAATTTTAAGGTGTTGCTTAGCAACCAACCTCTATTTTTGAGAATTAAAAATAAAAATAACGTGATTCCAGCAAGTAACAAAATTGATATTCCAAAAAACTGTATTTGCCTTTTCGTTTATATTCAGAAAGAAAACGTATTCCTTGAATTTGCTATACCAACGTGAATTACGTATTCATGTTGATTTATTTACGTGAGTTTTGAAATTTAAAAATGAAAGAAAGAAAATGAATCACACTCCCACATTGGTACTTATATATATATATATATATATATATATATGCAAGGCTTATTTTAAATTCTTACATGAATATATTCTGATTCTTCAAGCAAAAATGTTTTCCAAGACTTGAAATATAACGAGTTATAACACATTAAAGCTACGAAGTATTATTTGTCCCAAGAAATGTAAAACATTACTTCTTAATATCTTTAAACTTTATTTAATATTTTAATCCGTATTATATTTTGGTTAGCACTTCATCACACCAAATATCTTTCGAAGAAAAAATCAAAAATGTTTCAAATGAATAATAGAATGGACCTAGAATCTGTGTTTGAAGAGAAATATAACTAATGACTTAAATAATATCTTCATCACTTAACGGGTTATACGTGATGCCTGGAATTATAATTAAAACGTATTGTTATTCATATCATTTATGTCTTTTTGCACACATTGATATTAATCTATTCAAAAATAAGTATAATATGTTTTTTACACTTTAAACATTTATTTACTTACGTTTCAAAGAAAATTTCATAACATTTCTTTTAAATATTCTTTAAGAGGAGTATGAAATGTATATATGCTCTCTCAAATAAGAATGGTCCATGTTGAAATTGTTACTTGGACAACATAAATATGCATCAAATCTTTAATTACATAATGAATTAACAGAATGCATGTTTAATAAAATATACATTAGTACAAAGCATGTGAATTGTGTCATTTCGACTAAGAATAGAGTTCTGTTCTGGCCAACTGATCAAAGGTTGAATTTTTTTGTAATCTATTGTCATTCAATTCGCTCATAAATTGTGCATATATAACAAAAAGCAAAGCGTATAAAATTATTGTACTCATTACATAATCTAAAACACTACAGGTTATATATATATATATATATATATATATATATATATATAACTTTTCGGTCTATTTATGCTTATTTATTAGTCTTTTTGAATTATTTACTGCTATATATATATATATATATATATATATATATATATACGGAATGCAAATGCATTACGTATATAAACAAGTATAAGAAGCGGAATTATTTTATGGTCTTAACTATCATTGGCAGAAGTCAAGGGGATAGTGTATATATGTATAAAATTTCTAAAAAAATGTATTTTCCATACACTAACCTTATATACTAGTAATTATACACTTATCAACTTTCCATTTTTTTTTTACTTCCAATTAATAATTTAAATAGCATATATCGTATTTAGGTGATGGTAGAAGTACATCTGTGTGTGTGTCTCAAGCGTAGAATAAAGTAGATAAAAATGTCTCCTGTGTATTTTGCAGTTTTTATGCTTCATGTTTTTGAAAGATATTAATTAGAAATGTATAAATATTAATTACTTTCAGTGTTATATTTTAGTTAATATAAATGTTAAAATGTATATTTTAACAAATATGCCACGAACTAATTTTTTTCTGCCTTTGGAGTTTTTAATACACACTTAAAAAATTCCAGCTCTCCCTGAACATTGCACATTTTTTTTGTAATCATTATGTGGCATTCCTGCTATCCAGCTTAAATTTTATAATGATGATACTGGTGTGTTTATTAAGTGCAAAATTGTAAAGGCAAATAAAATTTTTTAAAAAGTACCTTGCAAAATTTATCTTCAAATAATAAGAATATAGCTAATTAGAACGTTTAAGTTTCAGTATGAATATGCTTAAGGTTGAGTATATGAATTTTCAACTAAAATTATTGAGCACATTGTACCTTTGTTTATGAAAAAAAGTTCAATTTTCACTTATGCTTGATTTTTTGCCCCCTTTTATTCATTTAGTTTGCTCTTAAAAATTTATTTGAGCAATATTTTTCTCTTCCTTCTGCGAATCCATAAATCACGTGTATATTTGCAGCTAGCTGTTCGTAGAACTGTCCCGTTCTCTTCTGATGAAGATGACAGCTAAAATGACTGTGGTAATGCTGGTCTGTTTCCTCAAATGCTTTTGAGAACAAATCCACCGAGGTCCATACGTTGCTATGTATATCTGATTCCTTGTGAACCACCCTCCCAACCACCCTTTAAAGTTCGTCCAATATTTCTGGAACACCCTGTATATTTGTTGAAATGTATATTATTTTGTTGAAAGCATGCCGCTAGCAGAAAGCTACCCAGTAACATATTTTTGTAAAAAGTACTGTTGTTAAATGTTGTCTGTGCACCAATAGTAAAAGTGCCTGAACTAAACATTAAGAATTCATTTTTCCAAAAAGTAAGAATACCTTAATTACCTTGAAACTTTGTAATATTGCAATAAGTACAACTATTTATATTGCTACTGTTGTCATAGGTGATAAAGTAGGGACAACTTTTTATCAAGAAATCAATTCAGATAAAAAATAATGCATCCACATAATATATGCTGCCATCTATAGAATTAATGAAATTGGAATTCACAGTGTAAATGCAGAAGTACATTTCTGTTTGGAGAAAAATGTTACGATTTCGGTTCTTATTCTTTAACCCCACACGAAATCCAAAGGGACAAAAACTAATATTCATCGTCTCCTGTCTTTTCCTTTAAGTAGCTGGAATTGATCGGTTTCCTTCATATTTGGTTAATGTCCTTTATTCAGTTAATGATCATTGGTCACGGTGGGAAATTGTCTTTTCGAAATGGTCGCAAATAAAGACCAGCAAGGCGAAATATTCTCTAGTGACCAATGGCGATTTGCGAAGCGAGAGGTGATTGCAATGGATGATCAGTTTTCATTAAGGATCTATTAATTCGGATGAGATTCTTTTCTTTCACCAAGCTAAACTACAAATGATAAGCTATTACGTTCCATTATATCCCTGGTTATCTGTGAGTTTGAGATAGAATTTTTCATTTTTAAAACTCGTAAAAACCTACGTTAAAACTCATCCTATAGATTGCCATATAAATTATTTGAGTCACATTTACAATTTATTTTGCATTTACTGATAATTAGAAGCTTTGTGGAATCAATGGTACTTACTTATTATATCGGGGACCATTTTTGTCAAATAATAAGTCGTTGTTAAAAGCCCCTATACGCAGCCAATAGTGAAAGACTATTCACATTCATACACACACAAAACTATTATTTTATTCTTGCATAAAAAGACTACTCTTGGCGATGACTTTTAACTTCGGTCCACGTTATAATACCTAAATACTGAATTAATAAGAGATAATAAGACTTGAATTGTTTTTTTTTAACAGATTACTAAAATAATCGAGTTATTTTAATACTTTCATACTTCTCCAGGTCTTATATAAGTTTATACCTAATATAATGTTTGAGAATTATTCATGCGTACCTTAAAATAATTACTGTGTGTAAATAAACGTTAATTATGATATGAAGTAATGATATTGGTAATAAGAGCAAAATATTTTTTAGGAAGTGTAGAAATAATTAAAATAACAGATTTTTATACAAAATTTTTTATTGTCTTATCGAATCAATCTTCTAATATGTTTAAGACAGAGTAAATAATAATTGATTTTTAATTAATGTCCTTTTAGGACTATATTTTTATTTACAAATTAATACTGACAAAATCTTTTTTCTCAATACTTAGCTAAATACATAGAAATATGTAAATTACTGAAAAGCGCATGCGAAGTAACGTGCACACAATTACAGTTTATACAATTAATACAATTTAATCAAATATTCACAACATTCATAAGCATCACATTCACCATGCATGATTTTTTTTATAATGAAAAATGAGTTAAGTTACTGTACAATTATGTCTTTTGTTCATTAATAAATGTTAAATTTTCTTCCTCAAATAAAAAAATAAGCAGAAGAAAACACGAATAGCTCTAAAGACAAAATGTGTAGATTTTTATTTTTAAATGAGCTACATTTTGGTAGCTATGCTTTTTCATTTAAGGCAAATTCCGAAGTGTGAGTTCAATTTTCATTTGTGGCACTAGAGTGTCAGAGGCAGATTGACACTTAAAGGGATATTTTTTATGCCACATAATCATGTGATATGAGTGCCGCGATTTTCGCTTTCAAAAAATCTAATGATTTCAGCAAGGATAGAATTCACAGCCTTGGGCTTACAGATCGTACACTACCTCTAAGCTACCAAACAACGATGACTTTAATAATGTTTTAGGCAAATACATATTAATATGAATCACTGCAATATATCACAGTTTAACTATCAAAAGCATGTCACTAAATTTTGTTAATATTAGTACATTGTATATCTTATTCATTTGCAATTGTTATGTTTAAGTGGAAGAAATTACGAAGGAATTTCGAAACATTACTTATTATCATTACAATTTGAAAATAATGACCGTTTTTTATGAATGCAGCAATTCTATAAAAAATAATAAGGACTATTTGGAAGATAATGCTGGTAAGTGAAAGAAATGTATAATTTCTCTAGAACGAGTAAACTATTATGTAAACTAATTATCATTGTAATATATAGTAAAGTTTAAAAAAAACACCTCACACTTGGTTTAAATATTCAAATGGTTGAAGATTCATGTATGATCTAATATAGTGCAGAGAGTTTTTGACTCACCATAACAAAATTGTGTCTTGATGAAATATTATATATAGTATATATATATCATACATACTTCCCAATGCAGTATTACAAATAAATTTTTCCTGAAATATGGAGAATTTTCCCTTTGATATATTTTGCTCGCAGCAAAAAAATAACGTATTTTTTTATACAATTCTTTTTTTTTCTCATATAGATATCTGATGAAGTGATATTTCCTATCGAAAGGAAAGCTACATTCCCATCGTATTTTATATTTTTGGTGCTCAGTTACATTTTTGTTTTTAGTACATCACCAGGTAAAATATATCAGACTTTGCATATGTGCTGTCGAAAGGATATGCTTAGGATGAAAATAAAATATTTTACAACCGACAATATGCATTCTTTTGTGTTTTTCGAAATGTGAAATATTTTTTAACATTATATTGATGCAAAGGGGTTGAATAATTTATAGCATACTATTTACTGCAAAATTTAACTAAAATGTCTTCAGTTCAACTTATTTATCTATTTGTTTGTTTTGTTTGTCTACACGTTTAAATTTCAGCCTTATAGTATACGTTTCTAAGGAAAAAAGTTAAAGTAAAAAAAAAAATTACTACTGAACAATATCCTATTTAAGACTTTTAAGGTTGTATGATTATTAAAAAATCTTTTCAAATGAAAGTGAGAAAGTATCTCACGTGTTACAGATTTTAAGAAAAACTGCAGAATGCATACATAAATGATTCACTATAGATTAATGAACAGTATCTTAAATAACTCTAGATGTATATAATAATTACTAGTGTTTAAAGTATTTGATTTATAATTACACCACAAAAAGGGATAGAAAGTAATAAATTATGTAAATGTTTCTCGAATTTTTATATTAAAAAGGAATTATTCTGAAATTCTCCAGTCATTCAGCATGTTTAACAAAAATAAATTTATTTTTAAATAACATACACTTGTGTTAAGTAAAACTAAAAAAATTAACATAATGTGAGTAAAAAAATCGCACATCAGAATCTCCATAACCGTAAAATTTCTTCCTTTATGAGTAATTTAATTTATTCCTTTCATATTTCTTCTCTGCTGGATTTCAGTTTTTAAGAAAAAAATGTGAAAGGAAATTTGTTATAAGCTCCACTACGTGTGTTTCTACAAATTTTAAATAATTTGATTAACGAAAAATATTTTACTGCGCGTTTTCGAAAATGATGTAAAATTTTTAGCATAATTTGATAGATGTACACGCAGCAAAACATAATTAAATATTAATAATAATTAAACTCAATAAGAAGTCTCTCTTCGTGATCTTTAATTTGTCTTGAAGTTTCGGATAACTCTGCAGTGCTTAAAAAATGTTTCCTTCAAAAATGCTGAAATACATGAAAATAAATTTAATCTACTTTAAAATAATATTTACTGAGAATTATTGGACTGAAAGACAAATTATAAAACTGTTTTTCTTAAAGAATATGTGTGTTCTTATTCCCATAAATGTACAATCATAATTTCGAAAGAACTTCTTTTTATTTTAGAAGAATAAATCAGAGAGAGATTTAAAAAGCTACTTTTTGCATGTTATTTGTGTTTATAGTTTATATTTTAACTATACCATTTAAATTTTTCAAAACTAGTCCTCACAAACGTATTATTGTTTATAATATATGATCAAAAAATTAATTGTGCTTATTGTTAAAATATTTTACATGAGTTTAAAATAAACGCAGGAATGCGGTATTCCCTTTTTTACTCGTATATCACGAATTATTTTAATTTTCTTTTGAAGATTAATTGATAATACTCAAAGCATACAGTGTGTCAGTGATCACATCAACTGCCCCTCGTTTCAGAAATTCTTCATCTTCTATACCAAGTGTCACATCCAGAAGGTTTCTGCAAGATACAAGGGCGTAGTTACTCCTAAGTGAGCCTTTTTATCAAAATTCTTGGAATCTTTTTTCAGAAGCCCCTTAATATGTTATGCTTTTTTTGTTGGGGACCCTGTAGCTCGGGAGCTCCTTATCATTCATACGGCTGATACGGTGGTAGGTACGCCACTGGTAGGGTGGATCCCGAGTTGTATGGATCTTTCTAGAACTGTGAAACTTTGTTATGATATTATATCGCATTATTTGAAAACATTACAACGAATACGAATTACGTCATCCCATTTTGAACAGCAACAACTCATAGAGTTTCAGACAAGAAATTCTGATAACTTTAAACAGACAGCAGGAATTATTACAATTGAAAGAGATGTTTTAAATAGTTTTATTTTGAATCATGAAACTTTCTGGTATTCTACCATATTTCAGGTAGTAAAACCAAGATATAATATTAACTGAAATGCTAGCAATTTGAGAATCTCGTGTAATCATTTAAATTTAGCAAGAATACTGCCCTCTTTAAGAGTTGAACTGCAACATCAGGGAGCATTACACGCAGCACAATGCAAATTTCAAGAGTAATAGGGTGATGTGGATATGCAAACACTAAAAAAGGAGACATATAAAATCATACTAAAGCAACTTATTAAATGTTTAATATGCCCACCTCGGGCAACCATAAAGACCTCATCCGGCAAGGCATTATATCAATTAGTCTATTGATGGTGTCTAAAGGTAACAGTTGGCAATTCACATCAACTGCACTGACCCTCCACGGTTTGAGCTAGTGGTCCTAGGTTATCTGCATATCTAATGGGATTCCGCAGTTGTTCGATGGGTTTCAATAGGCAGAATTTGAGGGCATATAAAGATGTCAAATCGAGTCAGGCTGCTAAGAGTTTGACGTGTGGCATGCGGCTTGGCAGTGTCTTACTGGAATATGGTTCTGCAACAAGGGCAGAACAACAGACTACACAACTTGAATGACGAGCGGTCCACTATCAAACTGTCATCATTGTGTAACAGAGAAGTCCTGTGATCAAAAATTATACCACCTCAGACCATGATGGCCAATGTGTTACCGAAATGGGTTGGTTTCTACTTTCCTCTAGGTTGTGCCATATTCTTCAACGACCGTCATTCCTCCACAGATAGAAATTATTTTCAACTAAAAACAATACCCGATGCCATTTGATGGTCTAGGTATGAAGGCGGTGACACCTATCTAAGTGTCTAACACTGTGTAAAGTATCGCATTGCATCCAAAACCATTGTGTACATAAATTTTCAGTTCAACTGCTCAGTTTTGAAACTTGAAAAAAAAGCTTGTAAAGTTTTGACCCAACGGCTAAAATGAAACCAACGTGGCTGTATCTGTAACTCTTTAAATAATTAATTTCAGTCAATAATTTTAGTTAATTATAGTTAAAGTATTGTATTGTTACCCATAACAATAGTGTATAGAAAATTTGAGCTCAAATGAGTGCTTTAAAACGTGAGAAAAATACCTTTTCAAGTTTACTCACACCAAAATGATCGCAAAGTCGCCAAGAATCATGCCAACGTGGCTGGATTTGTAATTCTTTGAATAATTAGTTTAATCAATTAATGTTTATCAATTATAATTAAATTACTGTATTGTCATCCGAAATAAGTGTATATATTATATTTCATCTCAATTCAGTGCTTTAAAATGCATTTTATTAACGATTGAACATTTGAACAAGATAAATAGTTAGAGAGAGAGAGAGAGAGTGAGCTAATAGTAGGAGCTTTAAAACGCAAATTGAATCGTTGTTTATTGACATAGTACTTCATATAAATACGTAGACATCTGTTCAGTGACGAGGTAGACACCTCAGTTGGCACCCCTGCTTCTAAGCTTCCAACATGAAATCTTTGATCCTTGACAAAGTTAAAATTCAAGTCTGTAACATTGATGAAAATTTAATTGCACTTGGATACGGTAGAATGACCATGACCACTCAATTACCACTCCTAAAAAGGCAATGATTTGTCTGTTTCTGCAAAAGCATAAAAAAGTAAACCTATGTTAAAATGATGATGCTTTACACTCTCTCTGAATACAGAAAAATGTTTTTCTTGATGATGTAATAAATTTATTTGTTTATCTCTCACACACAAGAACAATAATAAGAAGGCAGTAAGTCATAATCAACATTATGGACAAATTTACTCGCGGTTAATTGCTTGCGGCTCTGTCAAGATACAGAAGCAAAGCGGAATAAAAATTTACTGCAATTTTGAGGAAAAGGGAAAAGGAACACTGTTTTTGAAGAGGCACTAAGTTGAAGTACAATTAACATCCGAAGATGAAGACTTGAAATCATTTTTTCCTGCTCACAATATATTGAAAATTAGAGTACATAATATTGTTAAATTACAGTCTTACAATTTGAACATTGAGTAAGGACAGATGCATAACTTGCACAATGTTAGTATGAACATACATTTAAATTAAAACTATTCATTTATGTTTTATATATCTTATTCTGTAAATATTATTTCTAAACATATATAGTATTTTATGCAAATCTGAAGAAAACATTATTTAAGAATTATTATTTAAAAAAAACAGTTTTTGAATATTTAAATAAAATTTCTCTTTTTTTAAAAGAAAAAAAATATGTTTTGAAAAAAACGAGGTATTTTTCCTCACGTGTCTACTAGTCTAGAAAAATCAAAGCAAACAAAATAAATCTGGAGTTTTCTCACAGATCCACTATCAAATCTAACCAAGAAGTTATCAGCTTAAATGTGTCTGGAGAAGGAAAAAAAACCAGTTGGGATAAAATAATCACAATTCACGAGATTGTTATAAAATCAGAAGGATTTAACTTGCAACCGACATTTTCACTGGAGATCCCACGAAGAAATAGTGATTATCTTGTGAAAACAGACAGAATCCTCTGAAACTCCATAGAAAAGTAATTTAATGCCAAATGTAAACTGAGCTAAGCCTTTCTTGGATTGACATTTTCACAGATTATTTTGTCTCTAGAAAGGAAATAAATCCACAAATGCAATAAAACAACAGTAAGGAATCAATTCTAAAACAACTGATTAATGAAACAAAAATTGAGAAAAATATACTTTAAGGAAAATGACTACAAGAAAAATAAATGTTGATATCGTTCCATTAAAACGCCGTGTCAGTATATTATAAGTATTAAGAATTATAACTTATTAATAAAAAACAATTAAATGTTTTTGATGTTTATAAAATATTCCTTTTATATGGTTTTTTCGTTTTTTAATTTGAGAAAATTTAAAAATTTAAATGTTCAGCTAATACGAATTGTATTCTCACGGGTATGACTACTCATCCAAATGAAAGAGAAAATTCCATACTTCATTAAACAAATTAAATATTTGAATTAATATTTTGAATTACATAATTAAATTTTTTCTAAGATATAGATTTATTTTTGAAAGTACATATTATATAAACGCTTTAAAAATAGTTCGAACAGAAAACAATGACTCCCTAAATAAATTTAAAGTTCTGTGGCTCATTCATATTAGAACATCCTGCAGCATCCTGCATTCATGTAAGTTTTAAGTCATAACTCGCAACACAAACATATAGAGAGATATTGCCAGCAGTACACACATTACTTTTTGCTGAAATAATAATTTTCTATGAGTATTCTAATTATCTTTTGAAGATGATACAATTTAAAGTTTCGATGTTTTGCTTCAAAATTCAGTGAGTTATCAACGAATCGATTGTAATTAAAGTCACATTTAATTTTATAATATCCTTATTATTAATAAAGCTTTAGAGGAAGTAAAAATTAACTTTCCATCATATATATATATGTATATATGTAATCAAACTGCAAGAGAGAGATGAATTAACATGGTTAAAACTGAAAAAAATTTGTAATTGCAGGATAACCAGACAACAGAATTTAAAAGGAAATATGAAAAATTGAAATTACAGACTTAAATATAAAAAATAAAACAATGAATGCTACAGTATTATCAACCTTTCTGTGACTTAGGACAGCTTATATACAAAAAAATTTCTCTTAAAAATTTCTCTGTATAAAAGTAGGGTTGAACATGTTTTTTGGCCAGCCAATCTTCCCCCTTTTCTATTAATAATACAGAACAAAAACCTATTGGAAATAATGGATAGGAAATCTAAATCCATTATGAGAAAAAGGTATATATATATATGCATACGTGTGAAATACGTACATTTTTATTTACGTGTATTTTATAAATTTTGCTAAAATTATTTTAAAACAAATTTCTAAGAATTATTATTTTTCGAATAATTTCTCATATATCTATGGGAATAATAAAACACTCCATTCGTAAAAAGAATTTTTGAAATAATATTTAAAAAAGGAAGTAAAAATTCTGTATAATATACTTTAAAATTTATTTTTAGCCAACTGAAGTATACTTTTTTCCTTTATAATAGGATAGTTTCGAAAATAACCTAAAAAAAAGTTTCTGTTTCACTATATATCTACTGACTTTCAGCTTCATCTGCATCTTACTTAAATAAGCACTTTTGCGAATTCCTTAAGAGCTCATTTTGAATGGCATCCTTACATTCCAAGGTTCCAGTACCGTCAATTTCAAATTCTGCTAGGACAAAAAAAAAAGAAGCTTACCGCTCAACAAAGAAAAAGAGAAAGAGATTTGCAAGAAAGAAAAGAGGGAACAAAATCTTCTTTTCGACACGAGAGAATTGAAATTCACCCTTCTTGAATAAAAATTTCATTCAGCGTGTATGTCTTTGAATTCTATCTTGCATTTCATCCTTTCAAAGAATGTTTCTCTCCACAGATCTCTGGAATGCTCAAGTGAGGGAAATGGGAAATTTCGAAACTTGACTGCATAAATGTATGGCGAAATAAGATTCCAGCAGAGATTTTAGTCTTGAAATAATGTTGCAGTTCGGATTTCGGGTTTTCCTAAGCTCTATGTGAGAATTTTGTTCCATATTTATAATGCTGTTTACACATCAATAAGAAACAGATGTGGAATCTTTTAGGTGGAGTTTAGCAAGAGGATCGCAATCGTGGCCATTTGTACACAATTTACTGTAGTTGATCTCTACGTATGGCAATGAAATCTCTCATTTTATATTGAAGCAAATTGTGCATGTTACTTTTTTTTGTTTACATTGAATCACTTTCAGAGTACCGAAAAATAATATATTTAAATGCAAAGTTATGAAAAGAAGTATAAAAAATTGTTAAAAAATAAATATATGATTATTTTTAATCTGGAATTAAAATTATTAAAGAAATGATTAAAGAATAAATTTTTAAATAACAAGTTTTTAAAGGTGAGAAAAAATTACATATTATAGACAAGTACGTATATATATATTATAAAATTTGTCTTACAAGTATGACAACATAAATTTAAGTTCTGGTGTATTTAAAATAAATGAATTTAATAATGCATACCATAGAATATGTCGTATTATGCAATATAGTTTGAATATTTTTGGGCATGTATACATAACATGAAGTTAATTCATTATGTAAATGTGAAAACTATGTGCAAAACAATTCTTATATATTTATAATAAATAACTTATAATGATATTAAAAAGTACATTTTATGTAGAATTTCACGTGCTTGGCAAAGCTTGATAAAAATACTTACCATATAAGATAATCATTAAATGGTGGAACTCTGGCAAATAAATTGGAGTTGCTAATAATTATTTGATACTTTTTCAATTTTTATTGTCAAAATAAAAGTCAATTATTTTATAGTATTTCTCAGACTGAAAAGGGAACTAAAGCATAACCAAGACTTTTTTTCCATATTTTATTTTCTAATAGAAAAAGTAAACAATGAAATCCATTTTTGGTATCATTAATTGTGCACTTTTTCTGAGAGCCTCATTTTTCCGAAATAATATAGTCTGGAACAATGGATATGTTGAAACTTAGATAAAACATTTACCTCAAAGTTGTTATATAGTGTGGTATGATAATAGTAGAATGAAATATATTCACTCGCATTTCGTGTTTTTCAATTGTACTTAGTTCAAAACTATATCCAATTTCAACGAATATATTTCGAACGGCACTAATTTATTCCAAACAATTAGCAAAAGTAAACTGATGTCATTTAAAATTTTAATACTGATAAAAAAAATTTTGTATTTGATAAATTCTTAATATCGTCTCATAAAAGAAATGTTTTGTTAATCTATTTTTGGTACAAATAAACTCTCTGGATTTTAATCAAGAGTATAATAATTCAAAATCTAGTTTGAACGTTGCAAAATGTAAATTCTAATGTTGGTAAAACTAATTTAATAAATTAATCTTAATGAAAATAATTTTTAAGAAAAGAGTAAAAAAATTAAAATAAAGAAAATTGTCTCGTTTTTTTTTTTTTTTTGTTTTTTTTTGTAAAACAAATCATAAAGGTTGGGAAAGGGATGTTCAAATTAGTTCCAGTATTTTCTTTCTCTTTTACAAACTTAGAAAAGAGAACACAAAACCAATCTTTTTAACTACCTGTTATAAAAGATTTCATAAAACAAACTAATTTAATCAAATTTTAATCGAGCATTAATTTAATCGAAAATTCTGTTTAGTATTTTCAATATACTAATTACATTATGTAAAGTTACTTCTCAAAATTTGCTCTCATAAATATATATTTCTATGATTTAGCATTTTTGAAGACTTAATATGGCAGACATATCTTATGTATATAGTTTCACGAGAAATATACTAAAGAAAAGAACACCAAACAATGTTAAGGCGATTTAACGAACTTTAGAACTATCCTATTTGTGAAATTTCCACTCAAAAGAAAGAATGATAAAGTTATCAAAGCTTTTAAAGTTCCGTTTATGCCATAAGAGACATTACGACGAACGTGGAGCTCCAAAATGATTGGTGACAACTTTACATTTAGTGCAGACGTATATTTTCTGAGTATTGAATGTGAATGAAAATCAATTGATGCGCAGTAATTATGAGTAATTATTGTGTGTGAACTTTAAGATGCCGAAGATTTAAAAGGGTTTGTAGAGTCTACGTTTTTCAGAGGAGAAAACCCGGTATACATTGCAGACTTGAGGTATAATATTACTGTCTCTATATTTTTTAAGCTATTATTCTGACAGGGAACCCTTCCTTAAATGTCTACTGAATTTTACATTCAAATTAATTTGAATATTTTTTTAAATAATATTTTATTAGAAATAGATAGTTAAAACTTGCAAATTAAGGAGTATTTCACAAAAATAATATAGACGAGAGTTGGGTATTATGGAATACCATTTAAATTTTTAAAAATAACTATACTGGTTTTTGATAAAAAAAATCTCCCAATTCATCATCGATACAAACTCTAAGCGACTGTAAGGAATTAACACTTGTCAAAAGGAGCAATATTCATTTTATTGTTTTAAAGGAAAATGATAAATAGAGGGTGTTATGGAATTGTCGCATAATATGGAAGAACTAATTTATACCATTGGAAAACTAATTAAAAGTTCATGCAACATAGCTATTTTGAACTATTATAGCCATATTTAAAAAAATACTTGAAAGACATTTCTGTTTCGAGTCTATTAAAAAAAAGTAACAAAAAAAATCTTCCTCTGCTCCAGAACAATCAAGGTGAGCCCACATAATACAGTCGAAGCATTGCCATAAGACACATTCAGAAGATACTTTCAGCATCTGGTTCTTTATTTGATGGCATGAAGTCTATTACAAACAATACAACATAATGGAACGAATCATTGCTGCAAGTCAGGTATTCTGGAATATCCATAATACCCGACACGCCATCTTACAAAATGAATCTTTAAACTGAAGGACAAAACATTATCAGCTAATAAACTGCCACGGTATTACAAACTGCAATTATTTTAGTGTTCATTATGTTTAACTTTTATTTTCTAGTGGTGTGACAACATCAAATTTTCAACTCTAACTTCAATGCATCATGTGAGTCTTTCTTCAGTAGTTCAAGGTTTTCTCAAGCTTTTGCAGCTACGAATAAAACCAAAACCTCGGTATTCCATATCACCCGACTATTCCGTAACACCCTACTCGAATATAATAAAAAATTTTGGCTTTATGTATTAAAAATCAAATTTTACTTCAAAGATTTAAAAAGGTTATATGCCTTGATAAGGTTATATAATCCATGTGATAATATATATATATATATATTAATGAGGAACTAGATGGAGTATACAAAATCCAATAAACCAATCAATGTAACATTTATTTTACGATAAATTCATAAAATGAATAAATACAATCAATTACTCGAAATTATTTGTGATAAGCAATAGCCCCGTTATTGTAAAGAAGCTCATATGGACGATCTTGCTGCAATTCTGTTAATGGATGATCCATCCAAGGCAAAGAATTTAAAGGTGTGGGGTTGTTTTTGTGAACTAAGACATCGGAGTGGTTTTATGTCGTTCGTCTCTTGCCCTTATGTTTTCGAGTAATTGTTTAAATGGTTGGGGAGGCTAGTCGTGGATAATATACTAAAACTTTACATTTTAGTACATTAACTACAGCACATCTCCTTTCCCCTTTTTCATATAGTTCCAAGTATCTAACCTTTTGGACTGAAAAATGAATAAATGTAAATGCTTACAAGCCGAAATTCAAACAGTAGAAGAATTTCAAGGATATCAGATGCATTAAAACTGAAGTATGTGCCACGGAACAACATGGACATAAGAGCTCTGATATTTATCTAAATAATCTCAATACACATAGACATCGAAAATAAAGTCATTTAGAACTCTTTAAGTCTGATCAACTGGACCTACCATACGCACTGATCGAATAGTCCTTTACATATCCAGTCTGCATATTACGTGTTATGACATCCTTTGAAATCTACACTTTAAGTACCGTAAAATCCAGCGTATAGTGCTCACCAAAGTATAATGCTAACTTACACTTTCAAGCTACATTTTTTTTTAAATTTTGAGGTTTAGTCGCCGTATAATGCGCATCCCCTTTTTACGAAGAAATCTAAAATGCTCGTAAGCAATGCTCTTATGTTTTGAAATCCTTTATTTGAGATATTATCCCAGGTATTTGAAAAAATAGTATATATCTAGAACTATAATTCTTTAAGTTCATAAAAGGGATGTCATTTCTTTTAGATATACAATGTTTCTCAATATGTAGAAGTCTAAAATTTTTAATGCTCAGCTCTTTATGTATTTCTAAAGCTCTCATTCTTATAACCGGTGTATTACGGGCATCCGTAAATTTTGATCTTGTTTTTTGAGTTAAAAGTGCACGTTATGGTATATAATTCTATTACTTCCAACGAGGAGGAACATCTCTATTTTGGAATAGGAGCTCCGTAATTTACACACCACTTGCCATATATAACGTATTATCGTGTAATGCAGTTAACTCAGGTAAATGCAGCAAATCGCCAGATATTTTTCAGAGATCTGTAACTTGCTCTGTGTATTAGAGTATTCGGTTTTCGGATTGCAGAGTTTTCTGTTAGAAACTGGATTTGAAAAGCAAAAAATTTAAGCGATGGTGGCAGTAATGATGATGATATTTATAACAATAGATTTATTTTTAAAAAAATAACATCATCGGTTGTTTAAGAGAAAAAATATTCTTTATAAGTATATTTAGCCAAATAAGCATTGAACAACAGCATTCATAAGATGATATCACTAGGAACGTATGATTTCAAATGAAGTTAAGTCTTGTTCTTAATCTATGCCCAAGAGTAGACAAATTCATTGCCTAACAATCCATTGAAATTAAATTTGGGTGTAAGAATTGACGGTTTTAATGAACACTTAAGAAAAACCCTCTCTAGATAATTCTAAAAAGATAAAAATTGTTATTTTGAATGATAGTGGTAAATTTTGTAGGAAGCAAAAACAAGTACTGCGAGAATTTTGCATTGACAAAGACAAAACAAATATTTAATTTTCTTGTAATTAACTTTAAACACAATATCCATTATTGAATTATTTTGTATGGATAATTTAAATTGTAACATTATACTTCTGAAAGATTCAGAACAATAGAAATGTTAATTTTATTTAGAAACCGATTAGCAGACACATCAATGCTTAACTATGTATGTACATAAAATCATACTTGTTTTACTTAATGAATATAAATGTTATTTATTTTGGAATACTCATTATCATATTGGAGTGATAATGATGATTAATGATTGCTGCTTGAAATTATTTACTGATAAATTAGCTGAGGGATAAATATGACTGGGATGATTTCAAGGAAATATATTAAATAAACCAAAAAAAAATTATTTTAAAACATTATGAAATGCTAAATTAACCTCGAAATTATGCATTACATGAAAGAAAAATTAGAAGCCATTAAGCGTATAATTTATCAGGAAACGTTCCCATGGTTATCGAATATTTTCTGCTGAAGGTATATTACGTATGCTATAAATTTTATTATGTATATAAAACATGATTTTTTAGTTCTTTAAAAAAGACATTGTTTGAAAATGTTCCGCAGTTTAAAGTTTTACAGCTCAAAACTATGCAATAACCTTTTTACAAGTTTCTTTATTATAAAGTAATATTAAACTTTTTTATTACCATTAAAAGTATTTCTTATTTATTTTCAGAGGAATAGTATTATATTAAAATAATTCCCAATCTTAGATATCTGTTTTTTTCTTTTATGTAATAGTGCATTTTTTTCGTTCTGAATTTAATGTCATTTGTTTCTTATCACTTCTATCTTTGATCATCAAGAGTTTTAAGGCCACATTATGATAAAGAATTCTCAGTATCTTTCAGAAAATAGAAGTTTCATTCGATTAAATTTATCGATACTTTTACAACTTTATAGCTCTACAACTCTGAACATTGAATCACTTTCAACCGGCAAATATATCTTAGATCACGTCGTTACCCTTTTGATAGAAATGAGGAAATAAAAAAACGAACCAAATTTGTTGAAAAAGAAATTTTTTCTCTGGTAGAATATACGATAAGTTTAATTTTAAAGATGTAGCGTAAAAACTCAATCTATGGTAGTAATAAACTTGTCATTTCTTCAAAATTCTCCCCTTAGTTTCTGAAATTTAATTTTATTATTCAGAATATAGATGTCTGTTCGAAATAAAATATTCCAAATAGCACACTGTAAGGGAATTTAAGATTTAGATAAGATTAAAAGTATATGGCGACATAAAATATATTTATTAAGATTTTTATGCGAGCTTCTTATGAAAAGGAAGCGCATGAAAAGAAAAAAAAAAGCACCAGTTTCTTATGTTCCGGTATAGTTTTTTGTATTCATGATTATTATCATATTCATGTGTCTGAATTTATGGGAGTCTTTCCTTTTTCAGAAATGTGAAGGATTTTAATATTTAAATTGCTCTCGAAAAATATATAGTACCTTAATATTTAAATGACAAAAAAACTGTAACAACATTTTAGCGGTTTTTGAAAGATCTTTTTTTATACCTGGCAAATATTCTTGCGCGTTGATCTAATTACATAAATTATTCTTAAAAAAAAGTACAATTTTGCGTCTTAATATTGTTCTCGTTCTTTGAATATATATCATATCTATATATACCTATAAAATACATTAATTTGGTTCAATTTGGAAATTAAAGTATTAAAAAAATAAATATGATATCCACGGAAAGTATTTTCTTATTTGTGATACAAGGATTTAAAGGTTTATCATTGTAGCTTTTTCTCATAAAAAAAGAAATTTAGTAAAACTTTTATATCATTTTTAATTTCCAATGTTAAAATTGTGAATGGGAATATGGAACAGTTTCATATAATTGGGAAGAGCCACATTATTAAAGTGAATTACAATTTTCGTGGATATCAATATCTATGCCTGGAATCTATCTACCTTTTGATTGGTAAAAAATATTTTTCAACATATTTAAATAATACATGTTTTTAAAAAGTACCGATTGAAAATAAACAAATATAGTTCATAAAGAAAAGATTTTAATACATACTTAAGAATATTAGAGTTTTCCTTAAAGTTATGCGACATTGGTAAACATCCGGTTCATGGCCAAATAATTAGAGTTTTGGAATTTGTTCATGCTCAAAATCTATTCCAGTGTGGGAGCTCACGTTTAACCAATGCATTTGCTTGAATTCTAATCCTTTTTTCTCAAACTGTTAATGAAGCTACCAAGGCTTTTCAATTCATCGCAAAAATAGTCAAAATAAACATTTTGAGAATTCAATTATGATATGCTTTAATTAAAGCATGGGGCACAATTATTAGATCACATCTTATTCGAAACTACATTTTTCAAATGATCAAAACAGGAACAAGTTGTAGACAAATAAAATTACTCGAAACTTTTGATCAAATTCATCTGCACTTTACCAACCAGCACTTCAGACTATGGAAAATAATTAATCGTATAAATATTTATGTTGAAAATTTTACTTGAGATTGTTAGGCCCAAAATTGTACATCCAATGAAAAGTTAATTTTCCTGAAATTGAAATCGATAATTTAAGTTTAAACTTTGAAAGAGTTTCGGTTAATCTCTTAGCTTCTAAAGCGGTTAGTCTTAAATTAAAAACATTCTCTTTTCAATTAGCTGTCTTTTAATTAGTGATGCTTCCTCTTCCGTGAAACAGAATTTAAATGTAAAGTGAAAATTGACTTTTAGAAGAGTTTCAATGAACTCAATTAACCTAGTACAGAATTTATCCCAAAGATACTTTTTCTGTAGTTAGTTGTTTTATTTCCTTTCGTTACTGTTTTCATATCATCTTGTGTACTCATGCATGTGTTATTACCCCTGGTATTTATGTAAATGATCAGAAAACCAATGAGAAATGATTAATTTTTTAAAAAAAGGAAACGTGATAATAAATAAAGGTTCTTACGTTAATTGATAAGTGTAAAATAATTTCAGAAACTCCAAAGGAGAGGTGGAAAGATAATTTCGGAACTGTATTTTTCTCTTTCTTCTTTTGTACTATGGATTTGTTGCATTGCACATGTTCTTTTTTAAATTAATAAATAAAGATCAAAATATACTTTCAAAAGAATTGTTTCAAACTTCTCATAAATAGAAAGCTTTTGGAAATAACTTGAAGTATATTATTTATCCTTTGCTATACATTTCTTGTATTCGATTTGCTAAAGTAAATCATATTTTCTTTTCTTTTAGAAGTTTTTGTGGAAAAAAATCCCATTTTCTTAGAAGATGATTGCAAATAATTGGTAAGTTCTTTAAATTAAAATTTTTCTCACGTTCTATAAATTTGGCTTGTGTTTCTAATTAACTATTGCATATATCAAAAAGTGAAAATAGTTAAAATTACAACAATTTAATGATCAATGACTTTTATGCATTGATTCCTTTTTTATAAGCCATGTATAAATTATAGTTTAGAAGATAATTTTGAGCATCTTTTGAAATTATAATGATAAAATTTAAAGATATTTTATGCTTATGCATTAGCCATTATAAAAATGATCGAATGAATATTACATTTTTTAAAATTCAAATTTGTGCAACTGTTAATATTTGCATACGCATCTTCAACTAAGTCAATGAAAATTTTGATTATTTGTAACAATATGTGAGCCTCACATTAATATTATAATATTAATAGGTAATTAGTGAAGTACTATGAAAAGATATTTTTGTTTACTTCGGTTGTTTGCCACAAAAATGTGTACATTGTAGGCAAATGTAATTAACACACTTAGAATTATGCAATAATTCTTGATTACATCTTTTTACTGATTGATTGCGTATTAACACAGCATTACAAAAGCTTTGGTGGTGGAACTCGTAAATTTAAACCAAGGTCAAGTGATGCCTTAATAATTTAGAAAATGAAATTATTATGAATATATGTGTGGGTCCATACATAATCATCAAAATTTTATAATTATTCAGATGTATGCAAAATTACTGATATTCCTTATAATTAAGTTAATAATTTTTCTAGATCAATCTCTGCATTGGCATGTTTATTTTTTTTTGTACTTTAACTAGCTGTAAAGCACTGCAGTCTAAAATTACGAGAAATAATCTTATACTCAATGTTTGAAACGCTTCTTAGCCTCGCTGTAATTTAAGAAGTGGAAATCGATAAATTTACTTTGATCTTGGAGAGATATAGATTTTTATTTCATTGGTTCAAGAAGATGGTCTTAGAAAAGCCATTTTTTTATTTGGTAAAAAAGAACACTCATAGTTAAAAATGCTCGATTCATTCTTTGTTAATACAAATATTTAGTAAATGAGTTAGAAACGGTTGAAGCCTTTTTTTCAGCAAATGATTGATAAATCAAAATTAGATTTACTACAGTTAATGATGATTCAATGCAGATGACATGTCTGAAGTAATGCCTTTTTTCGAAGGCCACACACACACATTGGTTCAACATCGGGCTTAAGTAATTTAATAATCAACTTTAATTTAAAATATTTTTTATTTTATTTTAGCGTATTGTGCATGCCCTAAGAAGTTCTACATTTTTCCATAACATTCTATGTGAATTAACTAGCAATATTCTTAGAGTCCTTTGATTCCCGCTGTTTGGGGCAATTCTTCCGAAATGCAAGTTATTTCAAGTTGATTAAACTTCTTAAATGTTAATTTGTACCTGGAATTAATTGCATCATCGTGATCATTAAATGTATGACTCGTGACGAAATCATGTACTTATATAAGTAACTGAAACTTTAAGAAGTTAAATCCCCCATAACAATTGAGCAAATAACTAAATCAGGGGAAAACTAGTGGGTCGGTAATTATTTCTGAAAATTTCGTATTTGATATAATTATATGCAATGGTTGTAATATTTACTGTAAGAAATATTTGATTTATTCATAAATTACTAAATAGTTTTGTTGCTCAATACCTCAAATGAACTCGATAACCGAGTGATCCTCGTCATGATCTCGATAACCGAGTAATCCTCGTAATGAAATCATGGCCGGTAAGCCTTGGGACAATGTTTTACAGCTACTAAAGACCTAACGGGAAGGTGTATATACGTTAAGACCACGTTAGACACATATCGAGGCTTGAAGCCGTGAACGTTGCAATAAAGAAGACGTTTGGAGACTAGAGTGCTAGCCCTAGTGGCATCTTCGTCATCTGACGCGTTTAAAATTTCAAGGTTATGTGCCAATAGCTGTAACGTTACTTAAGGGAACAATACTAATAAATGAATCAAGTCAACCATATCAATTGTAATATCTCACAATAAACCAACCAATCATCGTTTGTTAACGTCACACTACACAAAAGCTATTGCTAACGTAACTCGTAGTTTTGAAACTGGATCAAGTGATGAAAGCGACATCAGAACTGCCACGGTGCTCTGCAGGCTTTCACAGCCTTCAACACCAGGGCTTTGAACCTTGATAAATTTAACTAGTTTCAACTCATCTACACTTCGGGTCTTCTGTGGTACCATAACAGAAACTCATGTCGCAATAGGATAAATGCTTCCCGCAATTTTGTGACCACTTGGAAAATATATGGGGAAACAACACAACTGAAATCTTTTCACATATCTAATACAGTGAAATATATAAGTTTAACGAGAAACACTTAGCAAAATATCAATTAACACGTAATAATACAACGGTCCCGAAAAACTACTATGCATTTCCATGCATTTTTTCTCTTAAAAAACGAAAATCGTTTAACACGAAAAAGTTTCTTTTCTGGGAATGAACAACACATGGAAAACACAGACACTTAATGAAAAGTTTTGTATTATTGAACTGATCTACTGCATCATCGGTAGAATTCATTGCAGTAGATGATGACATTGTGTGAACAGTTCCACTATAATGGTAGACAAATACATTTTGGAATTCTTACAAAGCTCAAAATACATCATCGGTGCAGATTTCAGTAACGAAAATGAAATGAATAATGCCGCTCCTGTTTTCATGTCATCAGATATGAGGAGTATCTTGAAGAGTATATGCAGTTTATACAGACGCACATTCAGTGGTAAAATGAGTAACAAAATGGATGATATTGAACAACTTGTGGACAACTAGATGCTAAAAAAGGCAATACAAAGGAAAAATCAGATCATTTTCCCAAAACTCAATAAATATTTTTTCCAAAAATCATGAACATTTTGTATTCATATCCATTAAATTTTTGCAGATATTTTTGCTTTATTGATTTTTACTAAATATATGCATATATACACATTTATATAGATGAAATGTACTCTACTAAACTTAATTTTGTTGAATAAATGCATTTTTTCGCATCAGTCTCTATAACTCGAAAAATTATTTTCAATCCCTTCAGTTTCGTGTTAAACGATTTTCACTGTATATACTACGTGTGTAATATACAGTATAACCTGTTTTTGTGCGGTCCTTTTGTGCGATCTTTTTTATCCGGTATATCAATATCAGTTGCTCTGGCGACACTGTAATGTTTTCTATCAATATCCCAGTTCTGCGGAGAATGTTAGGGCTTCCCTGCAAAGTCAGGTTTTGTCTGTAATATTTTATAATCATGGTAAATATATACTTGGCGTTAGTCAGGCCTTGTCCACCGTCTCCCGCCCCCCCGAGGTGGTGGTTGCGGGGTTTTGCGTTCCGTCACTGCATTATATATATATACACTTCAAGATGATCTGTTCATTTGTTAGAAACAGTCTCCCGACAATGCACGCCTAGTTGCTTTCTCTCTACGTGCCAGCAGTCAGCGCTTGATTGAAGACGAAATGTTCAGTGGCACTGAGAGTATCAATGACTCAGTGACACTGACATTATTATAGATTATGAAGACGGACAAAAGAAGAACTGGATTAATTGACAGCGAAAAAAATAAATGCACGAATACAGCTGTACAATAAATGGAAATAATAAATCTTAAATTATAAACCAATTCTGAGAGGAGTTAGAAATTTCACGCATACAAAATGAGCTTTGATCATGCATATATCGTTATCGTGTCATTTACAAGCAATTAACAAATCGACCTTCTCACAAAAACTTTTCTCTTACTCTATGTTACCAAAAACTGAATCAATTGAAATTGTATCTTCAAGTGACGAAAGTGGTTTAGAACTTTTTAATCTTAGGAAGATAGGCGCTTTAAATTACGATGAGTTGCAGCTAATTTTGTCAGTGTTTTTTGAAAATTTCTCCATATATGCAATGAGAAACTAAATGTTTCTGAAATGTTTCCATGTGTAGTTTAATTCCTTATTTTGTTATGAAGGTACTTTCTGATAAATTTCGTCAATAATTGTCGTATTTTTTTAAGTGTGACTTTTTTTATGTGGTTCCTGTATACCGCATAAAAATACGTACTACTTCAACAAAGTTGTTTGCTATATATAAGAATTTATAAAATTTTTAAATATTTTTGCGAGTTTATTTTTATGTGGTTCTTATCTGCCGCATACAAACAGATTTTGATGCATATATATTATTTATCTTAGTAAATTGTGAATTCTAAGTTGGGATAAACACACCGGTTTAAAAATATTAGACGATATATTTATGAATAAAATAAATTGGTTAAACTATGTATTTTATTAAAATATATTGCCTAAGAACGCGCAATGAATATTGAATGCATAATATATCTTAAAAACAATCTTTTAATTTTTAATGCATGAATTTATTTTTAAAGCATTTTTTAAGAGTTTATTTTATAAGTTCTCTATATAGCCATACTGCCTTAACTCATTGAGTTGTATTACAAGCTCTCAAACTCCTGTATAATGAGATTAGGCAAAGTATTCATTTCTGAACGCGCGTGAGCTTGGAAGCTAATGTTATGTAAATTTTACTGAATACAAACAGGGAAAATCTCTCAGACACAGGTTGTTTTCTTTTCAAAAGGCCTGCAAGAATTTTAAAGCTTTTTTCCATGATTTTGCATTGCAAATAACTGTTGCGAATATCGATATTGAAGATTATTTTAAATTGAGGTTTATTAGAACAAAATTGTTGAAAATATATTTTCATTTAGAGCAAGCAAAAAAAAAATTATTTTTTAAATATTTGTAGAATGATTCCCATTAGGTTGTAACTTTAGTAACAACGAGATAAAGAAAATGTTTATTTAGATTATTTGGTTTGCGATGTACAAATCTTATTACTGCATTGTAGCTTAAAAAAGTTCCCCTAGAGGAATTCAAATGAAATATCATTAAAAAAGTAAAACTATATTTTATTTATTTTTAAATATTACACTTATTTATTTTATAAATTATTGTTGAAATGCAGAACATTCGAGATAACAGTAATTTGCTGCACAAAAAAAAATCCTTGACAATAACAGTATTCAATTAGAATAAACAATTTTTTCACCTTTTGTAATAGGAATTTCATAATTTGAGACGAGAATTAATTTTCGAAAGAAAATTAGTACATTACAAGAAATAATACTTACATGTGATTGTTTATTTCAATTTTAGTAAGTGTATTTTCCTCTCACTTCACTTTGTCATTCACTCGCATATGTTAATTCTTTTCGGAGAGTTAGAACGTCGGGCAATAGTTACCCTTTGTAAAACCTCAAAGTTTAATGGCAATATTTTTCAACTTTTTAAAAATAATACATAAATATGCAACTTAAGAGCCTGTTATGTTTTGTTGTTTGCGCGTAGGAGTCTTATTAACACATTTTTGTGTCATCTAAGATGGTCCATATCCTCTTAAAAGTACATCTTAGCTGATTTTTCATTTAGATCCCATAGCCCTTCCAGGCTTTCATCTCCTGTCTTGTCAATGATAGCGTGATTGATTTTAACTTCCCCATGTTTAATTTATAGTTTTAAGAAATTATAAGAAAAATATTCATTGTTTAGTAAAAAGAAAAAGAAATTAAATTAAAAGAAATATATTAAAAAAGAATTAAAAAAATTTATTATATTGAATTCAAAGTTTTTCTGAAAGCTATGAAAAAATTTAGATTTACTGATGATCAGAACGTTGAAATGAAATACTTGCAATTCCCTCGGACAATGGGGGCCTACGGAGGTTGAACTGCCTTGCCAATGGGTAGCAGCTTCTCGTGTCCTGTTGTGAGAGTATAGAGTTGAACTTAGAATTTAGTGAATCAGTTTATCCTCGTTAAATTTTTCTTTCGGTTATCTATTGCAGGTTATTTCACCCACAGTTCCCATAGCAGAAACTTACTACTGCTATACTTTTTTGTTACAATTTTTATTTATATTTGCATTCATTCATATCTGCTTACTCTTTAGAATGCTAATTTTCTCTCTTACATTGGAATATTTGTTTTTGTTAAATTATTGTTTACTTTGAGGCCAAATTGCAATTTGCTTAAAATTATTTCTAATGTAAACATTCACTTGAAAAAAAATATTTAAAATTTTGGTTATACTACTTCATACAGGGTTTTAACCTCCCTAAAAAAATATTATAATTGCTATAATAAGTGAATTATATTTTTAAAACTTGACCCGTGCAAAGAACGGGCATTTCAGCTAGTATTTAATAATAATTTCATATGAAAATTTTTTAATTTCTTGCAAAATGTTTGTAAAATTAAAATTTTTAAAAGATTTTTTACATTCTCTAAATTTCTAAGCCTTTTTTAAATATGTATATTTTCTTTCAAATTTTTTTTCGAAGTACCTTATAACATACTACATAAAACTGTGCATAGGTTTTTTTCTGTTGCTGCTCTTTAATTTTTTATTAATTTTTTGGAAGTTAAACTTCCAATAATCCGCAAAAAAACTTTAATTTTGAAATTTTTTACAAAAAGTACTAAAACATGTTAGAGCTAATTCTATGTACAGTTTTACAAAACATACATTTCAGAATATGTATAAAAAATTTCAAACCCATACTTCAATTATCAAAAAAGCCTTAGGGTTTTGAATAATAGTATATATACAAAAATTCAACATGGTGAAAAATGAATATGAAGTTTGCATTCCATGAATAGCATGATATAGTATTCATCGAATAGTCTGAAATTTTTATGAAATATTAATTAGCTTATTTAGAACTGCTTACTATAAGAAATTGCACAGATGTAGAACAATTAAACAGTATACTGCCATGATAAATATACAGAATAAAATGAATGAAGGATCAATATTTCATAAAACTTTATCTTAAAAATTATTTAAAAAAATAAATACACACACTTTAGAGCAAATTCCATGCTCTGAGCTAATGCGAAATATGTACTAAAGATGTTTATGTATTTATTTTTTATTTGCATGATTTTAAAAAGCCTTCGCACGTTAAATATTGTACACGAATGAAAGCAAAATCAAACAACTATTTTTGGTAAAATATATCAAAATCTAAGAACTGCATATGTGCATGTGCTTAAATAAATATCTTAAAATGTTTTAATAATAAAAGTGTTGAATTCACACACATGGATGTATATATATCAACAAAAACAAATATATAATAAATTATAGTATAAAAAAACTAAAAAATACGCTTTTATACTGAATCGAACTAAAAAGTAAAGAATAATTCTTAATGTAAGAATAAAATGATGAACAAGAAAATCAATGTCATTGGGGTAAAAGCGTGGGGTGTTCTATGTATTTATCAATTGTTACAATTTTGACTTCTGTTCCGAAATGCCGAGTTAGTGTAAAAATGTAGTACTAAGCACCCCACGCTTTTACCCCAATGACATTAATTTTCTCGTTCATCATTTTATTCTTACATTAAGAATTATTTTTTACTTTTTAGTTTCATTCAGTATAAAAGCGTGTTTTTTAGTTTTTTAAAACTATAATTTAATTTTAGTTCGATCTACAATAAAAGCATGTTTTTTAGTTTTTTAAACAAGCATTTTTCATTGTTGAATTTGTCCTTGAGTTTGATATTTGGAGCCGGAATTATGTGGCTGCTGGAATTAATCTTGATCTTCAATGGATATTAATTAAAGGTTCTGAAGTGTATTTATTCTCTCCATTTACGGGCCTCGGATGAGTCCCATATCGTTTTATTAGATTACGTCTCAAAAGAACAGGTCAAACAAATAAAAGTGTGTTAAGAAGAAAAAGTTTGAATTTAAAAGAAATTTAATATACCATGTTTTTTAGAACGGACTAAAAAGTATAAAATTCCTTGATTTCGTTTTTTTCTTTTTCACATTTTCATACATTGTCATCCACTTCCGAGCTATGGTCCAAATTTCAAGTCTCTTAGCTCATCGTAAAGTCAGTTTAAAAAGAATTACGAAATTCCTCCCGGACAGACATTCAAGAAAGTGAGTTAATAAAAACATGCTAATATTAAGTGTCAATCGTATTATCCCCTTTTATACGTTTTGCTATAATGTTAAATCGTATCATCACTTCTAAACGTATTGCTTTATAAAAATAAAAAATATTTAGCAGTTAGAAGATGAATTATTTTTTTCCACACACACAGTCTTTTTCTTATTTTCATTTTCAGAAAAATGTATATATTATAGTAAGAAATTGTTAACCACTCCCATCCACCAGTTTCTCACATAAAG
>BMAO01030094.1:0-18092 GCA_019973975.1 Trichonephila clavata
CATCTTTACAGATTTGAAAAATGTTTTCGAAAGATATATACAATGAATATATTTTTATTTCAGCAAGCTACCACTTTGCAAATACGTTTTTAAAGCGCAGAGTACTTTTAAAGTATCAGACAATAAATAAAAAGAATTTCCAGTTATTCGAAATCCTCGGCCTACATAAAATTTTAAATGAACGTTATAAGTTAAAATGGACGGATAGTTTTTGAAAGGCTTTTTTTTAAATAAAAACAATGAAAATCGTTTTAAAGGAAACTGAAGGGTCTGTTCGTCTTTTGTTTCTGATCAACAACCTTAAGAAGCTCCATCTTCATTTTAAGTGAAGCAGCAGTTTGCTTCCCACCTGAGCTCTTTGCTATTATGCTCATTAAAAATTATTCTAAAATAGAAAAAATGGGAAGCAAACTCACTGATTTTTATTAATCACACTGCGTTATACACGTCAAGGAATTCCAAAGCCAACTGGTGAGAGATAACATGTTTGTAGGTGGCGTTTGCAGGGGTGGAGGGTTGAAGTACCTTAGACGAACAAAATTGGTTCGTGTCACTAGCTATTTCGAGGGTATTTCAAAGCCAAGTTTAGCCTCCTTTCTACGAAACATGTGAAACCAACTGTCTTTCATTTCAGCCCCCCCCTCTTAAATCTCGGCTGCGTGGCTGGTGTTTACCGTATTTTGTTCATTCCAGAAAATATTTTTCGTGTTAAGAGAAAAAATGCATGAAAATTCATAGAAGTTGTCGGGACTGTTGCATTATTTCGTGTTAACGATATTTCATCTTAAGCATTTCGCGTTAAACGTATTTCCATGTATGTGAAAAGTAAAAATATATATTTAGACATAAATCAATAACTACTAAATACATTGCAAACACCCTACGTTAACCTCTCTGATACATATTAATAAAAGATATTCCAGTCGTTATGTTGTGAAAAAGCAATGGTAGGCAGCAATTGCCCACCCATTCGACAGCCAACAATGGGCTCGAGGGGGTTGCTATACATAAAAATAAACTATGTGGGTCATTTAGATCTGAATATAAATCGAAATATGCAATATGTAAATATGAAATAGGTTCTTTGAAATTATCTTTAATATACTATTTATTGACGTCGGAAATTATTTTCTTTCCTACTCTTCTCGTTTGCTTCGATTGAATAACTTTTCTAATTATTCTTGCTTGTGAATTTAATTCACTGATCGTTTATTTACATTCGTTTGATACTTTGATGCTCAAGTTGTCATTCTTTTTACAATGAATTTTGGTGGAGAAAAGTCCAGTTGACTGTTAGAATTCAATTTTGATTTGTGTTTTTGGCACGTAAAAGAAAAAGGCTGTTGCTTTTATTCATGGATTTATTTAGATTTAAATTGCAAAGATTTTCTTTTCTACATATTCTTGTTTCATACGTCCCTAGTTTCAATTAAAAAGTTTAATTTATTCCAAATGGGTTCTCTTAACCCTATTTCGAACACTGAAACATCCAAACAAAAACGACAAATCGGTCCATGTTGGAGCGGTGCACAGCCGGAAATAACGGCTACGGTGTCGTCCTTGTCACTGAAACGCAGTTGGAAAGCATTCCATCTTATGAACATCTAAAAAGAACATGTATTTCGACAATCAGTTCGAAAGGTCACTTTATTTGTTGTTTCCAAAAACAAAAACAAAACACGAAAAAATGCAATAACTGTTTTTTTAAGGAAGATATATTTTTTATTTCATTTCAAATTGGGCTGCGGATTGGTATTTTTACCATTGCTGACCTAGTACATTCCCCGGGAAACGGTATCACTTTTTAGTGGGGCACTGAATAAGTAGATACCAATTGCCGTGACGTAATTTTGATGCTCAATTTCCTCCACGGTAGGAGGCACCTGAGTTCTGACGATGCAAAATGGTACATGGAATTTGATTTTGCCAAGAGAATTCAAGCAAAGAAGCACTCTAGGGGTATTTAACATGCCGCATAATCGTACAACCTGGACACTGTCAATTTTCTGCATCATAAGAAATCCACCGACTAATGCCTCGGACGAACCCATAAATTTTGGCGTACAAGGCCAGTGCCAAGCCAACTACGCACATAAAGTGGAAAATGTATTTGAAAAAGGTGTTTCTGAATGTTTAAAACGAATAGTAGAGTACCTCAAAGTATTTTCTATTCGCCATTAGAGAAAATTTTTACGCAGCTTTACATTTATAAAAATATCAATAACACAAACGACTCGTTTGTATAAGCCTCATGTTATACTTGTCGGCACACAAGGAGTATACCTAGAGCAAACAAAAAAAAAAAGAAGAAAAAGTAGAAATGTACCCCCCTTCCCCCGCTATTTATAAAAATGTATACATTCAACCATTAAATAGATGTGTTTTTTCGTATTAATATCTGTAAATGGGAGTTCTAAGATCTGCATAAAAGAAAATGCACTGCTTTTCTCGAGGCGTAGTGTGCAAAGTTTTTGGAGTGGAGGAGACGACCTCGTCATGGAGCCGTGTCCGTAAGTTTCTCTAATTTATGAATAGAGAGGGCCCATGCCTTAAGGTGTCTCTGACCGTATAGTATAAAAAATCACTTCGAGATTAAACTCGAAGTTTTATCGCTTTACTTGTTATTTTTCTTCAAATCACTTAGTAAATATTTCTTTAAAAAATTAAGTACACAATTTTAATATCAAGAAAGTACAATAAGTAAAATGTAGAATGAAACTGTGTTGGGGAAATGCATTGGAATGTTTTTTGATAAAAATTTCTTTAAAGATTTTACTTCAATTCATTGGAAGTTTTAGTCCACTTTATACATGTAAAAATATTAATAATATAATAACTGATTTATAAAAATGCATCTAATTATGTAATTGTATACATTTATTCATTAAATTAATCAATTATCTATTTATATCATTTTTATATTTTTATACATCCAATCACTCATCCCGAAATGCAGGGAACTGTTACCCCTACAAGGTATCTAAAAGTTAAATTGCAATTTGAGTTCATTTTGTTTTCATTCCCATACAAAACTGAAAGGATGAGTTTGTCTCGTTATAAAAATACATATCATCAATGCACTCATTTTCACTGTTTCGTTAGAGAAAACATTTCTGAAGACTAATATGTAATTTAAAAAGCAATGAAAAAACGTAGCTCCAATTCCGACACGGCTCCCAAATAGATCTCACTCTGAAAAGTTAATGAAAACAAACTATATCTTTTCCTTAAAAACATTGTGTATGAAATATTCTGCACTTCTATTTACATTGAAAGGGGAGTATTGCATATATTTCATGCAAATGCTTGCAATGAATCCATAACTGTGTGCCGACTATTCAAATATTCACTCCAGTGAGTGCAAAACAAAGAAGTCGTTAATATTCACGTGACTTTGTTATGAAATACCATTTTAATAGGGGAAAAAACCTCACGCCAACTGCCCGTATTTTTAATTGCATTGTATATTTCTTTCTACAGTTGCTGAAACATCATTTTTTAGTTTAGGTTTCCATTGGAGAGTAAAGCATGGAATTCCATGACCGTTAAAACTAATGAGCTGGGATTGGAATCTTGTTCGGACTTATCTTTTTTGTTTTTTTTTTGAGAAATGTTCAACTGTTTTATGTAAGGCTGGAATATGTACGTTGGGAATTTAAATGTAACATACATAAAACCCAAACAAGATATACTTATTTTTCATTGAATGATATATAAATGGGGAATCAGTATTTATTTAACACATTCTCAGTATTTTTTTTATTTACCTTACATATTCCAATATAAAACAAGTTTTTCTAATCATTTTTTGTTCTGATAAAAAATTGAAACTCTTTCAAGGATGTAATTTTTAAAATGTTTTAATGAGAATCTAAAAAGTCAAGGATATGTTTTGAAACTACAAGCCATAATATTCTTTCAGGATATAAAGAATAGGTGCCAATATTATAACAAATATCTAATTTCAATCAACATTCAGCAAATGAATCCAAAAAAGGTACAAAAATATGTAACTGGTTTAATACAAAAGTGAAGTAGTCAAAAGGTGAATCATGCTCTACTAAAAGACTCGGTAATATGAGTTGAGTATCCTTATCTTTACTTCTACACTTTATTATGTTATAAAATAAAATCCCCGAATAGTTTCTTATTAAAACTCTGTAGTTCCAAAGCAATATCCTGTAATAAGTGTTTTACACATGGGGGCAAGTAGTAATCTATATTTTATTTAGGTTTCATTGCTTATTTTACATTCAATTTTGTAACCTATGATAACCAGAGTAAGTTATCAAGAAAAGTTCATAAAAATATACATTAAACGTACGTTCCAATAGATTAACTTAAAATTGCTCAGTCTAATAAAAAGTTCAAACGATGCACAGAAGAGCAATTTTTACTTCAGATAATATTTCATATATAAAGATTTATGACAAATTTCTCATTCACAATATTAACACAATTATATGAATACAATTTAAATGTTTAACTATTTTAAAGCCATGGCCAACCTACAAGAATTCACCCAAAAATATTCTCTAAAAGACTAAATTATAAATGCATCTAGCCTTACTGAGAACATCAGCTAATATTTTCAATCAAACACATTCTTTATTATAAATTAAATAATAACACACACAGAATATTCAGTAAAAATGTGCCGTTTTTAAGGACTTAGCTTTGACTGTTAGTATTCTCGTCGTTCGAGGCAGTTATTTGTATTTCAAAAAATATTCCTTTCGAAAACATTTCACTGCTTAATACATACCTGTTGATTCTCTTGCATGTCCAGAGAAGTCGGTTGCTGCCTAAAAGGTCTTGTCCCATTCGAACCACTCGCATTCCTACCTAAGGCAGAATTCAATCTTTCATTAAATAACTGCAGTCTCGTGTTATCCTGATTTAACACAGTTAAAAGCTTCTATTTACCATTAAAGTCTGCAGAAACTATTTCAACGATTTCTACGTTGTAACGCTTGTGATCGTCGTAACATAGCTTCTTTGTACACAAGGAAATCAATTCTTTCGAATGACCAAAGGGTCTGAAACACTTGACGGTACAGAACTCATAAATTACTTTGGCAAAACTTCTTCATTAGAACACTCTTCTGACGGCCCAATGGTCACCTCAACTCCAACCCTCTGGACTCCATTTCAAAGTCGATTCTCGGGGAGATTTTTGATCATGAACAAAAACCACCGAAAGGGGAAGAGAAAGACTCGCTTTTTTTCAGATTTTGAAAGAATTTCGTAATTGTAGTGGTAATTATATTTTACCTATAGTAGAAAAAAAATAGTTTTCTTCTAAAAAAATATAAATAACTTTTTTTTAATTCGTTTTTTAAAAGCAATTCTAAAGAAAAATGTCGCTTGACTTTTAAGATTCCCATTTATACAGTTGAAAATTAATCACGATAAGAACAAGCATCCCATCTAAAAAAAATGAGTATCTGTATTAATTACAAACGTATTTCCTGCTGCACATTTTTTTATGCTTCGGAGGTAGTAAATCCTTTCTCAACTAGCAGTTAAAATGTCACATTCTGAGAAGTTAACACAGCAACACTTGCTTAATATGCATTTCTTATATTCTCAGAGACATGTCTGAGGTTGATACATCTTTAGATACTTCCTCTGTTTGAATGAATTAATAAGAAAAATATATCTAAGTACTATCCTTTTTAAATAGAATAAAAAGTTGTATTTGAAATAGTTTTAACTAAGCAGCGGTAAATGAAAATTAAATTCGATGGTGAGAAAAAGAATAACTTCCGAAATATTTCAAGTGAGGATGAAAAAAAAAATCCCTCACAGTTGATTTGAATCGCAATTGAATTTTTCTTTTTACAGGTCAATTCAGTACAAATTTTAACTGCATGAAATTTGGGATTTTTGTTTTCTTTTCACCCTTCTCTCTTTTCGTCATTTTTTAATATTCATTTCACATAATGTAATTTGGAAATGTGCAAAAAACTGATGCAAAAATCAAACGGAAAATAAAAACAATTCCTGAATAATATGTATTGTCATAACTTATGTAACATTTTCTGAAAGTATAACAAAAAATGATGATGATTACGAGTAAATTGGTACTGTCTTAGAAGTCCTCTCAAAATATTCCACAAAATGAATCGAATTCTTTAAATTATAATGTGAAATAGAACGATGTCCTATTATTTTTGAAAAATTAAAATCTATATTTGAGAACGTAGTATTCTCTGAAAAGCAGATTGCATAAAAAAAATTTTTTTTCGTACTCCAGGTTTGAATAGGTGCAAACAGAAATTGGATTTTACGGAATGAAAATGTATATCATTCACTTTCCTACGAAATTTAAAAATGGGAAGGACAAATTAACGTTTTCCTACTGCGATGAAATGAGCAAAACGCAGAAAAAAATACCCAATAATAAATAAATCGTAATTACATGTATTAATTCGAAAAAATATTATTACCTACCATCAATTCACACAGTTGCATCAAAATACGAGGAAAAAATTCTCAGCACTTTTCCGTAGAAGCACTTAAAAATTCAAATAACAAGGTTAAGGCGATCGTAGAAACGTTTGTTCGCAACAACAATTAATCATGAAGAAAGGTTAAATTCTTTTTCTACTTTTGTTACTAAACTACAAATATCTTAAGACGATTTTCTTTCATAATAATTAATATTACTGAGTAAATTAAATAAAATTAATCTTGAGCAGAAAGAGAGTGAAATGGACATGACAGGAAATATTAAACTACAGGAAAATAATTAAAAAATCCGAATCACTTCTTCATCTTTTTAAAAAATTTTTTGTTTTACTAAATTCTATTGAAAAAATTAATATTATGCGCTGAAAAGAATCGATGTTGTTAATCGTAATCGTTCCTTATATTTTTATTGTTGTGGCCACTTTTAAAGATATTTATTCTTCCCATAAAATGTTCTATTTAATTTTGTGCTCCTGATTAATCTTAGCTGTACTATAATCCTGATTACATCTTTAAATCTTTTTGATGTATCTGAAAAATTTTTTGCTTCCCCATGTTGTTTATTAATTTTATGTTATTCTTAAGAGTCAATAATGCAAAAACATTTGTTCATATTATGGTACAAAACAGTTGCAAGGACCTTGGGTTTGCACATTTGCTTCTCCTTATTCTTTCTAACCTGAATGTTGGTGGTATTATCAGTCTATGGTTGTGCTTGGGTTACAAAAATTTTTTCAGATACAGCAAAAAGGTTTGAAGAGTGTAATCAAGCTTTTTTGATAATCATAGTACAGCTAAGATAAATCAGGAGCATAAAATGAAATAGAATATTTTATGGAAAGTAAATATTTTTAAAAGTGGTTACAACAATAACAATAGTAGCTTTATGCCTTGCAAGATGGGTAGTTGTTCCATTACGCAATCAACATGCATTATTACAAACCACAAAAGGAAATAAGAAATAATTTGAACAAAAATTATACACAGTTACACAAATTCAATACGGCGGATAAACTTAACTTGATTACAATCCATCTGAGATTCATATGGCACAGGTTTTCGGCGCCAAAGTTAAACTTAGAACCAAATGACATCGCCTGAATATTAGTAATTAGTACACTTTAATGGTACATATTACCCCATTCCATCAGTATAGAATGATTATTTAGTCTGAAAAAGTTGTACAAAAAAAAAAAAAACATCCTTTTTTTTAAAGAAACGAAAAAGATATAATAGGTTGGAAATCAAATACGAAAATATCTACTGTTATCAAATTAGTGTTGCCAATCGGAAAAATAAAATTTAGAAAAACATTTTTTTAAGACTATTTTTTCGAAAAACAAATGTAATTCCTCCACAAAGAGTTAAAAAAATGAATAAATACAACAAAAATAAATATATTTAGAGTTAGATGTGCTAAAATCCCCTCCAAAACTGCTCAAAATATTAATTTTCGCAAAGTTAAGACTTGACATGGCTGATGACGTCATATCTCCATTTAGCTGAAAAATCGCATAAAAATTGAATTTAAAAAAAAATCTAAAGCAAATTTCGAAAAAAACTCTTCGAGGTTAATAGCATAACGACCTATAGCTTCTACATGCCAAGTTTCATACTCCTGGGTTGCTTAATTTGGTCGGAATTGGTGAAACACACAAAAACACACACACAAACTCTTTCTTTTATATATTAGTATAGATTATTCAATAGTATATTTATAAGGGTTGTGGTAATCTCTGTACGGGTTACAAAATATTCTAGCCATTTGCAATGGAATTTGAAATTCAACGTTACGAAAAATATACAAGGACGCTGAACTAATAATTTCCACTGTCAATGAAATATTGTATTCTGCTGAAGTCCAAAAGTGAGCAATGAGAATAATAATAATAAAATTTAAAAAATGTAAAGATTAAACGGACCGAACAAGAAGGGGGGGGGGAATTAAGAAGTGCAAAAAAATAAGCAATCTTTTTTTTTTTCTATATCGAATCTATTTCACCCACAGATATGATGAAATCCTAATGATGAGAGGTTAAAGCTCGACAGAGCTAGGAACTCTGGTCATCTCCCCCCCCCCCACCACTATCCAAAGTATTTTATTTAATAATTGATACTCTTTCTCCCATCCAAATTAATTTGTTTTGTCTCCGATTTCTGAATTCTATCGTTTTGATTTAGCAGTAACATCATATCTCGGACGCAGACACATTTAGTACAGCTACATGACTGGATCTAGAGAAACTGTTCAGTAAATGTATGGTCTAAAAGAGATTTTTTTTTGTCGATAGAAAATCAATTGCCAAAATACAAACTGTCTGCTTAGAAGTATATTATTTTAATTCTTTTTTTACGCCATAGGAGTGATTTAAAATTCCGTTGGCTACTTTTAACAGTCAAATAAAAGAGAGAAAAAAGAACGTATTCAGCAATATTTTGTTCTTCTTTTATTAGAGAACTAATAATAAAAAATTGGCAGTTATAAAGACTGCCGATAGAAGTGAAAACTTAGAACTTTTAGTATTAAAATTTGAAATATCATAATGTTTGAATTAAAATGATCAACATGAATCTGGTTTTCACATCTATTGACACTCCGAGCAACAACTAAATGCATGTTTATATGGTTTTTTATTATTCAAATATATTACGGGCTGTACAAGATTATGACAAAATATAAATACAATTTAATTGAAATAACAATTAATATACAATCATATTATTTATGGATAGTATTTGTATTTACTTAAATTTCAACGTTCTTGATTTTTAACATTATTTTAATTGTTTGCATCATTGCCATCATTAATTTCAACAATACTTAGACTTTTTGTACTTTCAATTATTTCATTTCGTTCTAAAAATAAGATACAATAGGCTTATGGTAAGTAAAGTAAGAAAGGGAAATGTTTCATTCAAATTTATATGTATCGCGTGAAAACAGCATCGATCGTCGTTTTATATTTTGTAGTACTGAGTTTTCGATCATTGGACATATTTGAATTAAGTGTTTCATTTAGAAATTCAATTAGTGGTAGATTTTTATCATCTGCAAAGTTAATATTGAAGTCTCCACTTAAAATCATCGGTACATTATGATATTTTTCGCCAAATCTTTTCCGAGTATTTCAAAACCTTCTTTTGTATAAATCATCATATTTCCGAATAAAAATTGTTGTATCTGCTTCATAGATTTTTCAGGTGAAATATAAACGGCAACCACACATTAATATATATTTCCCATTCTCGGAATCGCAACGAGCAATGCACAGTATATACACATTGAACTTTTCACTAAATCCATTGAATTTCACTTATAAGATAAACACAGCACTATACGTCAGCTGTATAGCTACAGATATACTGCTATAAGCATTTCGGTGACGCGAACCCACAAGATTTCACCCATTCAAAAAGTGTCTTAAGGCGAACAGCACACTGCGCGTGCGCCAGTCAGAGCATGTCGGTGACGCGAACCCATAAGATTTTCCCCTACCAAAAAGTGCCCAACGCCGCTAAAGAAGTTTTCACTTCAAAAATTACATTGCTAATTGACATATCGTACTAATCAAGACAATTTTGTTAGAATATAAAAATAAAACTTTTCGTATGTAGCTTTAAATGGGTTGTACGTGTCGAAAAAATCATTTAGTAGGTTGCTAATTTTTTAGGACTATTTCACCAAAAATAGACCACCTGTTTTTTCCCTATGTGGCTACTTAGCAATGAATCCAAATGAAATGGTTTTAGATATACGGAATGCCACATAATAACGCTTCCGGAACTAATTAGCCTCACAAAAATAAATCTTAAATTATTTTCTCCAAAGAAACAGGTACACGAAATGAAACTAGTTCTTATTTTTTCTACTCCATCCAAATGTTATCCGCACCAAAAGAAAAGCGCAACTTCATTTTTCACGTTGCATATTTTTCTCAGAAAATATGGACAGGTATTCTGGTGTGGAAGTGATAACAACTTTGTAAGACTGGGAGTGATCTCTCTTTCCAAGAATTTCAGCCACTGCTCTGTCTTTTAAATGTATGCATTTCCAATGAATTCTTTCTTTCCTTTCTGTTTGACTTAAAAACGGATTGGGGAAGTTCAAATATGCAAAATCCTTACAAGAAAATACATTTTAAATTTGATTTTTAATATGCTCATTCATAAACTTATTAAATTATTTTTTTTTATTAATTGGTGCATCGTAGACAAAAAAAAGAAAAATATTTTTCTTCCTTGCTCATATGTTTCATGGATTTTTGAAAAAATTTTACAGTTTAAGAAAGTAACGCTCTGGTTTGTAAACATCGTCCCTCGTAGAACAAATATAAAATAATAAAATACTAAAACACTAATTGTAAAATTATGACGACGATTAATTTGAAATTTGTATTTGCTTGAAAATTATTAAGAATTTGCTTTAATATTTTGGTCAATTGTCAATATTAGCAGCTTTCCCATCGCTGTCATTTTTTTCTTGTGTTATATAAGCAAATATAATAAACTCTTTGCATTTTTCTGTGCTTCCACCCCGTATAGTTGATTTAAAAATAAGATACGATATTCGTGTCTTTAAAAATAAATTAAGGCGTTTATTTACAGTTAGCTGTTTAATTTGACATTTATCGTGAGCTGTAAACACACTACGCTTTAATCAGAATCTGAGTCGAAAATGGATAAAATAATTCGGATTTATTTCGAATGTGAATGTTTTATCTTTTCCCTTGAGCAATAAGATGGTTTTAAGTCTAGTGGCTGAGTGGTCCCGGGTTCAAATCGCGGAGGTTTCGTGTCAGACTGACCATCTGACCGGAACATCTGCTCATGTATCTCAACGCGAAAGGTCACGAAAACTGTTGGGCACAATAGGCTTTGGCCCTTTTGGACTGTTACAGCACTGAGTTTAATAACATGTTTTAAATACTCTAAAGAAAACAGCACCTCAAAAACAAAAGATATCTAACGCAACACTATGGATCTAAATAAAAAAAGTAATTTAGAGATATTGTGTTGTGTTAGATACGCTTTTGTTTTTGAAGTGCTGTTTTCTTTGGAGTACTTAAACCATGTTATTTAAAAAATAAAGTACAAATAAAATATTATTTCTGGGAAAAAAATTATACAGAAAGAAGAGTTTTTTATTAGTAATCATTTTGAAAAGTAAATAAGTAGTAAAAATAATTTTTTTTAATGTTCTACATTATTGCTCCAAATTTTTACACATTTATTGTTCCTTTTTTGTAGCTAATGTGAAAGGCATTATTTTTATTTACATTTTTAAGTAGTTATTCATATTTTAACATGTTTTTAAAAGTTTTTATCGATATATAAATAAGGTATTTTTAATCGATTCTCTCTAAAATATCCAAGATTAATGACCATTTATTTTTGTTTTATTTTCATCTTAGGGTAATAAAGCTAATGCGGAAACAAAAATGCAGGTTTTTCTAGTCTATATACAGGGAATAAATAAAAAATGCACTACTTTAAGGCAATTTAAAAGCTGCTTAAAAAGATTCTTTCCAAAAGAAATACAGTAAGAAACACATTGATTCAATTTATAGAAATATAAAAAAAATGCTTCTTGTTAAGACTATTTTAAATAATTCGATGTAAATAAAAAAAATATTCAATATTTTTAAGAAAATTAGATAAAACCAAGACCAAACGATAATTTAAACTTAGGCCGAAAACTAAAAAATCAACAATTTTCTCTCTTTAAATCCATGCGATGTGAATACAACGACAAGAAACCACAGTAATTTTATACGAATGAAGAATAAATTTTTTAAAAAAAAGTAATCATAAGAACAAACTTGAATGTACATTACAGGAAAAAGTAAACTACAGAGAAAAAAGAAATGTTTTATTCTTTTTACCATAATCGATTCTCAAAATTCCATTTGAAAACAAATTAAAACGAGCTAAGCGAATCGATGATGTTTCTAATCGTTTAAAATGGACGGGAATTTAAAATATTTCAAAAACGTCTGCTCTTTATTTTTTAAATGAGTATTTGTAATATATTTATAATTTAAAATTCTAAATTATTAATTCAAAGGAATGAAAAAATTATGTGGATTAAATTAAGATAAAAGGACATTTCCGACGATTTGCTTTTTATTTGACGTAATAAACCCATACGAATATCCTATCCGGTTAAAAATATTCGTAACTAAAATTCATTACATAATTTTTAATTCATATTTGAAATTGCCGTATATATTGCGTATAATTCATTCACATTTCCATGTTCATCATTTAGTAGAGGGATAAGCAAATTTTTTTTCATGAAAAGGCCCGAAGGAAAAAAAAAATTGTGGCGGACCAAAATCATTTAATGTAAAACGTAAAAAGATTTTAAAAATATAAATTTTGAAAATGATATAATATTAATTCAATGAATAGAGCCGTAATTCCGCATTCTAGTTGTTGTTTTTTTTTAAAAAAATTGTCAACTTTAAATATGCATGCATATTTTAAGAAAATTTGATGCACATTTATTTGAGCAAGCTCTATTTTTGAACATGGGAAATATTTTTAATTAAGTAATATGTACATATTTTTACAGCTGAATTGTGGTCTATGCAAAAAAATTTTGTTCCAGTTTCTGCATTATTCTCAAATATTTATAAATGAAATTTAATTTAAAATGAATTTTTTCCCTAACATTGAAATTGAAAGCATCTATGATTTTATTTCAATTTCCAAGAAAGCTCTGGTAAAACATCCAGGTGGACATGGTTTGCTCATCAGTGGTCAAGCCAACAGAGTGATTTTGTGATAAATTATCGATAAATCTTTAAAATCGGTATAAAATGACTTACTCTTTTCCACGGGCGTATTTAAAAAGAACATTAAGTTTCAATTGAAGTATTTCATGCCATATTCTAGTAGAAACAAACGCAAAAAACAATAAAATAGAAACGTCTTAACAGTATGATATTGAAACATTTCTACACTTATGTTGATTATTTTCTGAAATTGAATTAAATGTTGCTTTTAAAATTGACTCCAGACTATACATTCCGAATTGAAAAATGTAGTTGATGTCTTTTTATTTACTTATTTGAGAAAAGAAACAAATTAATAACCAATTTGTTACGATTTCGGAATCGCTAATCAACCCATTGTAGGTCACTTGCGCTTTTCAAATACAAAAAATCTCATTGGGGAAAGTAAACTTAACTCGGAAATGTAAATCTGCCAATTTTAATTATTATTATTACTTCTGGAAAGTTTTTTTTCCCGATAAGCAATAAAATATTAATTTCAATTAAAAAAAATCGCAGGAAATTTTTTTTTCTATGTAATAATAAAACTTACAGAAATCCAAATGATTTCAATGTAAAACCATATAAAATAATCTGAGTTTCAGAGTCAGGAAACAAAATTATTTTTTTTTCTTTTTCTATCGAGTTTTTAGCTCGTGTCACAAACTAGCAAAATTCATATACTGCCAGGCTTGTATGAACTGAATCATGGTATTCCTTTTTTAGCATTGAAGAAAGGTATTTTTTTAATTACCACAATAATTTTAAAATAAAATGTAAGAAATTCACTAAAAAGTAATTTCGAAAGGTAACGTCTGGGTTCTCGCTCTTTAGTAAGTTTAAAATAACCTAGTACACACATTTTAAAATGTAGATTCAATTTAAATTTTTAAAAAATTACTGTACAAATTCGAATGAAAATCACTGAAATACAGTTTAAGTTTGCGAAAAGTATCACTCCTAATTATGTAATCAGGAGATAACACACAATTCAATACACATTGAGATAATAATTAATAAGAATGACATAAAAAAACTTTGAAATATTTTTGTATGTGCCTGTAATACTGATGGCGTACATTTTTGGTTAATTCGTGAAAATAGGTGATGCTATTCGAAAGCTATACCAAAAGCAACTGAAATCTTTTAAAGAATCAGAAGAAAAGAATAAGCACGAATATGAAATTAAACTGTAAGGAGTTTCAAGAGCTAAAAACACGTTTTGATTTAAAGGATTCGATAAAACAAATGAAAAGCTATACTCAATAACTAATTATTGTATAAATATAAAACTCTGTTTACATTTCATGCATCCAAAAAAATTTAGTTTTAGTTCTGGATTTCCAAGTAGTGTACAGAGTGATTTATTATTGACCATACCATATTGCAATGTCTTCTAGAAGATAATTTCAGATTGTTCCTTAATTTCTAAACATTTGTACTAAGTATAATTGCGCTAAACAAAAACGATAGAGTTCATTTGCTTAGAATTAGGGAGCGCTAGCTATTCGGAATTAACTTCCAATGAATGAGAATCTTAAATATTTGACCCCCCCCCTTCTAAATCAATAAGGTCTCAAATTGTGCATGATTTTTTAAAAGTTTTCGCTTCTTAGAAGATTATTTGGAATCGAGGTCCCACCTTATGGATGGCTAAGATGGAAATATTCTGCTATTGTCACAGCAACAGGCTTCTTCGCACCATTTTCCACGTGGGTCGAGATTTTCGTTTCGAAGCTAACAAATCACACTTTGTGTTCCATAAAATTTAAAATAAAATAAGCGCAATATAGGGATTTAAGTGTTCCCCAGAATAAAATGAACTAAAATGAACTAAAATGGTTTTGTTTCCGCCAAATACTAGCATAATCTCATTGCAGAAATAATTTTACCAAAAAAAATTATATCGGCCACACTTATTTATAACCCCTTCATCTAACTGTTTTTCAGATAACAGCATTCTCCCCCCCCCCCCCACAAAATCACTCAGAAATATTTTTCTTCTAACCCAGCGAATCTCCTCTCGATTATTGAATCGTTAGCTGCATTATCCCGGGCAGTTTTCAATTTCCACAATACCGAAAATTCAAAGCGTCTAATATTTCTCAAACGAAGGGTAAAGCGTTTTCAAACGAGAAATTGTGTTAAGCATTTATTTAAGCCGCCTTGCTAACGTATGACCAGAAAATATGCCTGTGGCTATTGTGTATAAAAATTTTTAAAAAAAATATTTGCCCTGTCACATAATGGAAAACAACAAGTCAGATCCTCAAAGTGTGGCTTGTTTCCGTCATGAGGAAGGAGTGAGCGAGGGAGGGCACTGGAATTTATGGGCGAACAAAACTGAGTGACATTGTTTCATACGTGATGCAGACTTGAATGTTTACGCACGGGTGGAGTTCCCTGCTATATAGAGGGGTTGGACGTTACATTGTTTGAGGCTCAAAGTTCTCCTGTTGGTGGGGTGTGGAATGTTGGAGAGTGAAGTACTAGCTCAGGTGCCGTCCTCATCACTTGGCCAACGATCTAAAAGATAACATCCGTCATCCATAGCCCTCACATTGCTTTAGAATGCGATGTTGATAAAAAATTCAAATCATGGAAAGAAAGCAAATTGGGCAAATCTAACCGATCGTGACACTACTCCAGGCACGTCTAAAAAAAGTACACTAACGATGATCTTTCTTTCTGATCCAAGATCCTGACCAGTTATTTTGACAGACGCTGGCATTCTTTTAATATAAGAAAGACCACCAAAATCATTGAAAAATTCAATATGGTGACACGGGTCGAAGATTTAACGGATATTACTGCAACAAAATTTTTTTAAATGTTTAAGAACAGAGAAAAGAACATATAACCTCAAAAAACCATATTTAAAGCCCAAGAGACAGACTTACGAATTGAAATCCACAAGCGATCTATGTGGTAGCCACTCTTGAATTGACTCATTAACGAGGAGGCAAAGGTATGTTTAGGAGTCTGTAAGTTTTTTATTCATCGAATTTTTGACGGGTTACTTTATTATAAAATACATAAAGGGGTTAACTTTAAATCCATTAGTTCAATTCTTAAGGGATGCAGTTCGTAGAGAAAGCCGAACTGAGGTTACGAAACAGTCTTATGGTATGAAAAAGAAGGAATTTCTGATGTTTTATTTAGTGTTTATAATAAGGGAAATTTGGCATAAAACTCCACATGGTATAACACATCTGGATTATTGAACTGTCTGAATACAAGGAAAACACACATAAACATAAAATTTTAGCTTCTTTATTGAAATTCGATTAATTATGTATCCAACTCGCAATTATTATTTCTTTCTATTTTTAAGACACCTTTTCTTAAATTTCAGTGCTCTGTACGGAATAGCGGTTCTACCCACAAAGAAATGCCGTTAAAAAAAGAATTCTCAACATAATTTATCTGACAGAATAACATTTTTCTATTTTCACTCACCACTGTCGACTAAAGCAGACTAAGAAATTTAGAAGATTTTTCTTGAAACTCAAAAACCAAACGATTATTTCAATCGTTCTTCAATTTAAAACTGTAAATCTTATTTAACATTGTTTTTAAAGCCTTTCTTTAAAAAAAAAATACTAACCAGATGTTAATACGAGAGTATCATCAACATGAAATATTGTTGGGAAGAATCAGTGCCCCATTCCAACTGTTAATGACAAAAAATATGTAAAGGTAAAAACGCGGGTGATACATAAATTCATACAAATAGCTTTATTCATTTGAATCGCTGCCTTTTACACCAATCCGCTATTTATCAGTATTTTTGAAGGAAAATTAAACAAATATGTAACAGTTTTATTTGTACTTTAGGATCCGAAAACTTCCCATTTGAACAGAAAATTTCCCTTTCCTTTTTCTCGAAACATTTTTATCTAAATAATCGAACAAGACACGTCTGGAAGAAATCGCTAATTATTAAACCATTTTCCAACAATCCAGTTATCTCTCTTTGCGATTTTTTAAAACTTGTTAATAAACACATTGTGTATATGTTTCCGTGTAAATACTTGGATTATTTAAGTAATATCAATAAGAAATTAATTACCCATTGACATAATACAATAACCACGCTTTGTATACACGCAATTTTATTTTGTGTGAAACGTTCTGCTTGTTGAATTATTAAAAATTATGATCATGCGATTATTCATATTTATATATATAATAATTTACATGGTGTTAATTTTGGTGTATATTTTTAGTATCTGAAACATTTTGAATACACTATTCGAGGGGTCAGCAATCTGGCAGGCGGAGCAATTCTAAGTGGCACTCCACAAAATTATAAGATAAAAATTTACATCCCTTTTCTCCCAACACATCGTGCATGTTTATTTGGACTTACTTTCTTCCATGGAATGATTCTGTGGAATTAGCTTGCATGTAATTAGTGTACTGTATGTAAAAAAAATGTTTCTGTTTAAATGTAACCAACTCTTAGCAATGAATATTCAATGCAAATCCAAATGATTGTGCAATACTTGTAAAATGAAACATCTCTCATTGCTGCATCATGGGGAAAAAAAGAAAGTAGCTTGTCATCCCCCCCCCCCGAAGGCTTAGGCGCCGACGGTTAGTGAAAAGAAACCCAATTTCTTATATTAGAAATGAATAAAAATTCAATTAAGCAAATGTACTGCTGAAGTATGATAAATAACAGTAGAGGTATTCTATCAACATGCATAATTTGGGATGAAAATAAATTGGATGAAAAATCCTTGCTTGTGTGAGATGTTATGGGGCATGAATCTAATTTCATAACAAATGCTTTTTGAAAGATTAAGGATGCTGCAATTCTTTTGAGCGTTGAGGTTA
>BMAO01030095.1:0-21533 GCA_019973975.1 Trichonephila clavata
TATAGATTTTATATAGTCAAACTAATTTACATATATCTCGGGTTCTTCTTGAAAGGCTGTGAATTAATGTAAATGCTAGCCCCAAAGTTTCCCCAAGAGGATTAGTAGGAAATATCTCGCGAATAGACCTGTCACACACTAATCATGTATAACCGTTATTTTATCTTTAGTTACCGAATATAAAACATTAGAAAAATGTGCTGATTAGAAGTAAGAAAAATAAAGATACTATAGAGTATTTTTCATTATGATTTATAGGGAAATACTAAAAAATTTAGGTAGATATGATTACTACTTACAGTCTACTCACACATAAAACGAATAATAGAACTAAAAGATAATTATGGGAAGAAAATTAATGTATCCGACTAACCTAACGTAGATAATTTTACTCAAAAAATAATAAATGGAACAATTAGAGGAAAATTGATGATGCATAATTTATGACAAAAAAATTATGTTTTGCTTCTGTTATCTAATTTTGGACATTTTAGTGTATCTTAAAAGATTAATTCCTTAAATCATTAAATTAAAACTTTAGTGTGCTTTCTTGAACATTCTTAGATCGTAAATATTCATATACTTCTAGAATTTAACTAGTATTAATGAATTCGAACATTTTGAACGTACTTAGTTCATGAAGGATATATAATGTGAAATAACATATTTCAAATACATACTTTCAAATAGGAAATTATTTATATATTCTTAAAAAGTGAAGATTTCTGCAGTGTTAGTAATAAAATCTTTAGACTACGTCTATACCTAAATAATTAAATTTTAACTCTAAATGAATGTTTAACTATATAGCTGTAACGTAGTAATTTTATGTTCCACAAAAATAATGTATACTTTATTATAAAGTGACAAATGGAACTATGCCGGAGAGAAGAGGAGAATACTGGTTCTTTCAGCCCCTATAAATCGAACACAATTATAGGATGGTAATAGAGGTTTATTGTTAAAAAAATTTCTTGCCACCAGCTGTGCGACACAGTTGGTTTGACACTAGTCATGCCGCCCAGTTTTCGGGTTCGAGCCCGGCCCAAATTGGTGTATTTCCAAATGCAGAAATTCAACAGCGCCCATGTCGTGTGATTTTGTAGAATATAAAAGGTCCCTTGAGTGCCTTTTTGGCTCTGTATGCTCTCAACAAAATAAACTCCTGAGAACGGTTTCGCATCATCTGAGCTCAGGTGCCTCCCTCTAGGGAAGTAAACTGGGTCTCAAAATTACTTGCAGTGATTGGTATTTCACCTATATGGTGCCACACTAAGAAGAAATACCACCTATCGTAGAATGTTCTTGAACAGCAATTGTAAAAGACGAATCTGCAACCCCATTAGAAATGAAAGAAAAAGATTTCTTGCATTGTGTGTGTGGAGAGAATTGTATTATATAATGGAGATATATCACTTCTCTCAATTATTCAATCCCCTAATTCTCAGGCTATGTTCACTAAAAGTACAGCATCAATTTTTATCACGTTTTAAGGGGGAAATGTTCGAATAAAAATGTATTAATATATTCATAAAAAGTATAATATTCTTTAATTTTTAAATGTGGCATTGAGGAATCAAAAATCCAATAGCTTTGTTAATATGTTTTCAAATTTTGAGTTTTTAAATACATTTTATTGAAACCAAATGTCTTACTTTATTTTTTCAAATTTTAATTGTTATCTCAGTATTTGTGATATCGAATCATACCTAGGAACAAAGAAAGGATGAATTACAAATGAATTTACTTTAGCCTTGAGCGGTTTACATTGTAAAATGTATTTAAACCGATTCAAGATAAAATTAAATTCAATCGAGATATATTTCGAATAGGCATCCTTCAAAAATGAATGCAATTCATTGCTACACATAACCGAGTATTTAAAGAAGCGCATGCATTGATAATAAAACCCTTTTATTCCAATCCAAATGACAGCTTCAAATTGACTTTCAAATGGGCAGTCTCAAATGATTAATTTTACGAAGCATTTCTCTAACAGAATCAGAGTTCGAAATTCCTTTTCAAATTATTAGGTTCAAATGGTCTTGAATAATAGATGACACAAAGATCAGAATTTAACGGGCAGTTAATAATTTTCAAAGGGCTCCTGCGTTTGAAGTGGAAATATGAAACAGGGGAAGTATTGCTACTTATGAAAGTATGTAATTATCAGCCTATACATAAAATTTTAGAATATGTATAAACGCTTACATGAAATTCAAAAAAGGTGCAATTTAGGAAGAAGAATAATTAAGTATCGCTCTGAAATTAAAGCAGAAGTATAATTAAGTAACTGATACATTAACACAAACTTTGTCATTCTAAAATTAAACTGAAACATTTGGTAATTTCAATAAATGATACTAAATATCACATAATACATAGTCCTTGTTATATCTAACACATTATTATCTTTTTAATTTAACATATTATCTGGGCCATTTTGAACACTTGTCAAATGTGTTCTCGGCCATTTTGAATGATTGTAAAGACTGCCTAGGTTTTCATTACACATTCGTAAGGTTTTAATCTTAATGATTGATAAAAAGAAATATTTATTCTGAATTTCAAATATAAGAAAATGGTGGTTGTAGAAATTTATTTTTTGTATTACTCTTAAAGGAATTATTTATATAGATACATTTAGTGCATATTTACATGTAAACAGATTAATTTATACTAAATATATGTTGGAGAGGATATTTTGAGCCAAGTTTAATTTTGTTTTATTTCCAAAATGTTTAAGAAAATATTAGGTGTATAAGTTGTATATTTATATTTAGTTCTCATACGCGGAAATTGGTAATTTTGCATTCTTAATTTCAAAATTTAAATAAAACTCAATTGTCGGTCAAAATGATGTTATGGTAAAAGGCTTACTTACAAGTTATTTTTTAATTCTATTTTCTTAAATAAAAAAGGTGTTTATATATATATATATAGATTCATTTTTGTCAGACACAACATTGACTATAGGAAAAAAGTATTTTCCCAGTTCTTTATTAATAAATATGAAAATAATAAGTGGGAACCATTTAAAAATACGTGAAGGATTTTTAACGTTTTTTCTAAATCAATATACGCACATAAAAAAGAAAAGTATTTTAGTATATTAATGTATCATCCCATGTTCAGAACCGTGTCTTCAAAAAATTCGAATATATGAACAAAATTGCTTTAAGGTATACGAACACGTTGAAAATGACCAAATTCAGTCAAGACAGATATTTATTTTTATTTTATTGAATAGAGCTATCTTTTGACTTGACGAAATATATTTTATTTTGTTTTTACACTACCTAGAGGCCAAGTTACAATCAATTTTATAAATTTAGAAAAACCGGAAGTGGGTTTTTGATCTACCAGGAGTGGGCATTTAAATTGCTCAAAATCTATCATGGAGAATCTGATAACTCAAAATGTTACTAATGTATTTCTGTAAAACTCTTTGAACCTGATATTTATGTTATTTTCTGGAGAATGTACTAAAATATTTCTTATTGTATGAATGTTTTTTGAATTATGGCTTGTTATTTAAATAATGGTCTCATAAAAAGTGTAACATTTCTTATAATGTTTACTCAATCAGCTCTAAAATTTTCAAATTTTAATAAAACATTAAAATTTTAGTACATTTTCTAGATAAATGCGTCTAATTTGTTTTAGTCATACTTGTACTAATATATATTTATTACTTTTTCCTGTAACTGCTTTAAAGTTTTTCAAAAATATTGTTAAATCTCACTTATAATTGGGATTTTTGTAAAATTCAGGTCAGTTATTTTAAATATTGATAGCTATATATAAATAGTAATATTTATTGGTATTGAGTCCTAAAAGAGCATTTTTAATGTTTTAGTATGCTATTTTGTTAAAAAGTACTCCGAACGTGTTCGGATACCTTAAAATATTTTTAGAATATAAAATGACATAAATGGTTTTGTGGTGTGTGGTGTGTACAAAAAACGAGAAGACAATATGACATATTTTCAAAACATTATCCTTAATGAAAAATATTTCTACAACGGTCTATTCGGCCTATATGTGGCTTTCGATTCTGAGCCTAAACAAAGATTTTTGAAATATGTAATTTAGATGTAGATTTATTCATTTTAAAAAAAAAAACACAGTGGAGATATTTGACAGAATTCACCAGTTGTTATTTCATTTGATAATAACTCTGAAAATAAAGTAATTTTTTTCAAAAATCCAAGTTCGGTTTCAATAGAGAAGTCTTAACTATGTATTAGTACAGAGTTATATAATAGGAGTTATTTATATTAAAAGAAATTTTTTTTTGAAAATATGAAATCTTTCCTTCGGTTTTTTGTGGGCAAAAATTTGCATTTAAATAATTTTTTAATTGTAATATTGCTTTGAAAACAATTTTAAACACATATTCTAATTCAACTGACAATTGAACTGAAATGAACTCAGAGGTGCACAAGCTCATGAGGGTCAAGGCCTATATCCCAGTTCACGTGACCTCAGGCGCTAGGGAGCATTTGCAGTTGTTTCTGTCAAGTGGTCAGCCTGAAGCTAAATCCTCATTGCTCAGTTCCTAAGCAAGCTTGGTACTCTTTTGCCAATCTACTGAATAGATGAAGGGATGAGTCGACCTTGCCCAGCCCAGGATTTGAACCTGTGCCGTGGAAGCACGATACACTGCCGCTTATAGGCACTGGGCTTCATACTGACAGTTAACATCAAAAATTATTCATAAAGAAACATATTTTCAAAACCACAGTTCCGAACGTTTTCGGATTTCTTACCTTGTCAAATTCAAAGTATAGCTTTCTTATAAAAGACAGATGCATCGTTCATTGTCTGATAAATTCTAGACACTCGATAAAGAATTTCGAACATTATGAGTTATGTTATAGTAGACTAAACCTCAACGTTAGCTCTTTTTCACATTCCTGATGGATTTCAAGTTAATGTACGAGTAAATCTTTAAACTGTCTTCCGGAATTATTGCAATAGATACAGAGAGCTTAAAGAAATTAAAAATGTACTGCCATTCATTCTGCAATTAGTTTGACAAGCTTCTAGTCTAAAAGAGATTTGAAATTCTAACTTCAGTCCAATTTTGAATGTAGAAGAGTTAAATTCCCATATTGATTTATATCTTGAAGAATAGTGGCAATCTATAGAACGTGAAATTAAATTCTGGGAAAATAAGAAGCAACAATTTGAGCTAAACTTGAATTGTGAAGTCGTAGAAAGACAATTTCTCAAAGAAAAACTTTTTCCTATAGAATAAATTGTTCATTTGACTGTGACATAACTGCGCGTCTAAAATTTTCTTTAGGAGAGAATAAGTTTTTTTAATCTATCATATAAGTAGTGTTCAAAGGATACAATACTTATATTTGATCCTTCAAATTTCAGAATTTTTGTCTTGATTGCCTCCATTAATTGTGTTTGCGTTATAAAGAAAATAGCAAACATTTCAGTATTTCTGAAATTTTCATCTAATTATTTTTCTATTATTTTAAAGGAAAACAGGAGTTTAACTTTCCGCCATAACAATCCCAACATTCTTTTAAAAAGGAAAGAATCACAATTTCACATATTTTACAATTTTAAAACATTATTCAGAATAATCAGTTAAATGCGATCTAAATTATTTAAACATTTGTTAAAATGCTTCAAAAAGCATTATTTACCCTTTGAGACTAAATAACAATTCGACCAGTTTTGTCATTTAGTGAAACATCCTAGTAAGTTAAGTATTCGAGTACATATTTTCTCTCCCATCAAATTCTAAAAGATATTTTAAAAGAACCTCCTTATTTTTTATATTCTAAAATAAGCCCTTTTAAGTGAGATTTAGAAATTACTTCGATTTTCTTGTTGGTTGGTCTTTGTTCGAATTTAGACTTTAAATTGCTTTTGTTTCTAATTCAATATAATTTTATATAGAGATACTTTAATTATATCTAAAAACCCTTTTGCCTACTCACAATTTATCTTGTGCTCAAGTAAGTTTTTTTACTCATTTTTCGGAGAGAATATTTAATTCACTTTTTTATAATAAGGTTTTCTTTAAACAGTTATTGGTTTTTAAAAAAATATAATTCAAAAGGAGATTTGGGGAAAAAATTACTCTTAAGTCCTTAATTATTTTATGCTCTAGAATGTATGATAAAAAACAAAGAAATTTCCTCATTTTTAGTTTTATTTGTAATTACATTAAAAGCTTATTTTCTGAGATTGAGGATATTTTTATTTTTTTCAGAACGATTACACTTTCTGTTGCAAAACAAAATAATTTTTATAAGAATTAAGAGATTATTGCAAAAACAAGCGGTGCATTTTAAAATGTATATAACACTTTAATACTTCTTACTAATTTATTTGCTTTCTTTGAAAGCAGTTATAAATTTGAAATTTAATTAACGTAAGGGTTAATCACGATTAAATTATCAAAATATTTAATAAAATTATCTTTAAGAAATATTTGAATTAATTAAGTAAGTTTTGAATGAACTATTATTCGAGTACTATTTAAAAAGATCCAAAATAACTTCTTAAAAATCTGAAAGTCTTGATTTTATTTGCAATATTCCTTTTCAAATAAAAACACTTTAACACTTAATATTAAAATTAAAGGATTAAATGCTTATATATGGCTTAAAACAAAGAAAGTAATCAAATTTTTTTTAAAAATGTTTAATCAGATTTATTAATTTATTTCTTGAAAGTATATTATGTTTGGAAATGGAATTTACCCTTCTTAGTTTGAATTCCAAATAAATTTAAATAGACTTTTTTGAACGGTAAAAATAAATAAATATTTATTGTGTACACATTTCTCCAAAATAAGCCCCGTTGGTGTAGTGTGGAATTTAGAAGACGGGGTGTCAGCTCAGGTGTCGTTCTCGTCACTTGACCATGGTTCAAAATTACAAGGTCCGTCACTAAAAGCCCTCGTGTAGCTGAATAGTGCGAAGTTAATATTCACTCACTCACTCTCCAAAATAAGAACAATAACACAACACTTGCAATTTAGAAAAATAATCACTCCTGTTAAATTATTTCATTAATGCCTCTTCCTTTTGCATTCGTTTCTTAATTCCCTTTCAGAATTTTTCTCCTAATTCTGTCGTTTTCCTTTGTTACAGAAATGTCAGAGGTCCTGCTTAATCACTTAAAAATTCTCAAACATTTATAACAAGTTGGAAAAACAAGCTGGCCATTCCATTTGAAGTTGTGTTTCACGTACCATGTATTCGTTGCCAACGTGAACTCTATGTATTCGCGTGTCATCGTCCATAATTATGGCATCATGACCCATTCCTTTCACATATAGACAAACATATGAGGCGAAATTTTATCGAGAAATAATTGACGTCACTGAACTTGAACGAATGACCTGTAAATTAGCTGCCGATATTTACACCTGGCAGCTGACTGCAATCTTTCCGCAAACAATGGCATTAGTTCGACTGTAGCTATGCCTTCAAGTGATATTGTTAGCTTGACATCGAATTCATGAAGTTGTCCGGAACCGTATCCTTCTGAAATCATTGACTATACAGACCCGGGAATTATCAGGGAGCATTAATTTGACCCATTACTGTGGTATCCAATAGATGTCATCCACAGTCCACTATAACCAAGCTCTTTTGTGAGATGACGTCAATGGCAAGATTAAAATCAAGAGTTGAATGCACATATCGATTACGATAACGATTGCATTCGTCTCGGTTTCCTAATCGAAATTATTTGCACACATACATTATTTATTCATTTTAAACTAGTAGTTTGTAACATTCTTACCTATATATATAATTAGATGTTTAATGTTTTTTAACGCCTTAAGTGCCACGTGAGTGTATACACGTCTTGCTGATCTGGTGTTTTTAGTGCTCCGGACGTGTATACACGTCCTGCTGATTTGTACTTTTACTGCCCTGGACGTGTATACTCGTCCTTCCAAAGGAGAACTTTTTGTATTGTGCTATAGTGTTTAAAACTAGTCCCAAGGCTTTGGAATACAATAACATGAAATTGACACAATCTTTCTAAGGAATAAACTTATTTCGGAGAAGAGGTGGGGACGGAATTTGAAAGAGTATATTCCAGGAATTCGTAGATAAGCAGTTTTTCTTGTTTTTCGTTAGAGTGTGCTCTTTTTTTATTTTTCATTTTCTATCATTTTCGCTTACCGTGTGTAATAAGAACTTTTTAACTTTTTGTAAAAATGCACGGAAGGAGATACTAATTTGTGTGTTCAACCTTGTTTTAGGATACATCACTAAACATAAAATATATATATATATATATATATATAATTTATTTTTTCTTGCATTCTAACTCTGTAAGGTTAATTCTTTTATTTTCATTCTATTACTTTATTCTTTTTTTCACCTTTTCTTTCTTTTTTAAAGTGAAAGTAAACTATTTTTAGGTGGAAAAACACTCATTTTCTTTCCCTCCTATAAACCGCGCAACAATGCTCGCCTATGGGAATAACGATGATACTGGGGGATGGATTTCGTAACATTTCCTCGGTAGTCAAGGGGTTAAAGAGAAAAAAAACAAGTGTTAAAAAGGCTGTATAAATAGCAGAGGACATCGTAGAATATTGTGAAGAACCGTAAAATAACTCTGCCATGTTTGTGTTGAGAGTTAGAGAACAATGTTAGAAATTTGATACATAAAGGGTATCGAAGATTTAAGAGCCGCTGATCTAGTGTAGCTGAGCACAAAATCTAGTCGGGCTTCAACCTCCAATAATGCGGAGTTAATTTATAAAAAGAAATTAGGCATATCTTATTAAACAAAAATAGTTAGAAAAGCCCCCCCCCCCGAAAAAAAAGGGCTAAAATGTGTGATCAAGATTTTCTTTTATTTTAAAAAAGATAGAAAATTAGCTTTAAAACTTTCGCAGAAAAAGAATAATCTAACGTTCCGACTACACTTTATGAGAATCCACGCACTACATGGTTATGAGAAAACAATATACATTATATTGACTTCCTTTTTTTGCTCAATTAATCATTGCATTTTATACATCCCTCATTAAAGACATTTGTTAATGATACGATTTAATGAAATCAGAAACATGTATTAGAACTGCATGTTTTTGTCTAAAAATTAGACATTCCACTTTTTTTTGAGAAAAACTTTTTTTAATGTTGCCTTCAATATTTAGTGAAATCTGATTTTTATCCAGTTTATCATACTGTCGTATTTATTGTTGTGTGCATTATTTATTTTCAAAACCTTTAGTATTATCTAAACGTTATATTCAGTACCTCAATTTCAGTTCTATAGTCCATTTTACAAATCACATGAGCAATATGAATCGTTTTACTGAACTTTCTCTCCATAGATGACGCCAAGTGTCTAGTTTAAAGTATTTTCGTTTGGCTGCCATGAGATCGCGTTAACTTTACAATGTTGAAAAAAGAGCAATTAGTGCATTTCATTGTTAATATATTTTTTCTAAATGACAGAGTGTTTGTGAACAACAATTAGGAATTTTATAGAAAGTTTATTTTCTTGAATAGCTTGTACATTTATCATTTAGTAATTGATGCGGCTATTTTACATATATTAAGAATGAATTATAAGGAGAACAGTGTCGCCATCTATTTTTAACAAATGAAAATAAAATTGAATTATTTTTTGTTTCAGTTACGTAAAAATTAATTATATAATTAACCCCTTTACATGTCATCAAAACAAGAGAGTAAGTCATCAAAAACAAATGTTTAGAAGTATTGGCCTTCTTTTCCCCAAAAATAGTAATGTTAAAGGGCAGTGGATTCCGTTTGTACCTCGAAATTACTCAATCTTTCAAGAACTGATCGAAAAAATTTTAGAAAATGAAACTATTGTGGTATTTTAGTGCAAATTTCGATCATAAACCTGCTATTTCTGTTTCATGCTGTAAAGCTTAATGAATCCCGGTTATATGTTGAAAAAAAAGTATTACTATTCCTAACCTGCTATGCGTAAAAGATATTCTATTCTTTGGAGATGGCAAAATAAAAATAATTTCACAATTTAATATTGACAAAATTGGTAGAATTTTCGAAATAATAGAAAAAGACATAATTTTGGTCAGATGGTTTTAGATACTAAATAATTAATTTTCTGCTATATCAGCAACCAAAAACAATGACTATTGAATTGTGAGTAGTACAATGTATAGTATTATAATTCGTAACCCACCTCTCTCTCCCAGCAAAGTCGAATTATACAATTCAAACTTTTTACCGTCCTCCTTCCACTATATTGTGCACTGCAATTTCAACAATAGATTGTTTTTAAAAAAATTAATTACGAGAGAAGCTGTTTAATGTACCTGATGTAAATTTTTCTTGTAAATATTTATTAAGTGTCCTTTCGTCGAAGTACATTTTGACAAAACACTAAAATGCCTTTATACTTGAAAAAAATTACATTAACTGTACAACTTATAAAACTTATAACTTAAAAAACCTCAGATACCTTAACCCCTTAACTGCCGATTAAAAGTTACGCTATTCCCTCCCCAGTGCCCAGTTCACTTTTACAAAATTTAGAGCACTTTATCGAAGCTGCTGTTTAAAATTGCTAAAAAAAAACAGTGATTACATTCACATAAATGACTGTAAATTTTGTAATAAAACAGTGATTGATAAATCGGTTAAAATACTTCTGCTATTATACAGTACATACTCAAAAAATTTCAGTTAATTATTTTCAAAACGTTTTGAGCAATCGCTGTCCCCGTTTGAGCTTCTCGGAAAAAAAATTTCGTAAAACGTATTTTTGTGATTGACATCTTGTGTAAAGTTATGACATCTGCTTTTACTAAAACACTTGTTGTAGTTTTTGTTCTAGGGAGCGGAAAGTAATAAACTTGATATTTTTATAAAGCTAACAAGAGGGCCTATAGTAAAAAGTCAAAAGGATTGTCAATTTTTAGTAAAATTCCCAATTTAGGGTAGTCGGATACCTTAACCACATAAAGGGAGTGAGTGAATATAAGCGTCGCACTATGCAGGTGCTCGAGGGCATTTGGAGACGATGAACTTTGAACGATGGTCAAGTGTTGAGGACAATACCGGAGCTGGTACCCCCTTTCATAACTTCCACAACACACCTATGGGAGTAAATTTGATCATCCACAGATTGAACGTGCATCTCTCCTATACACGCCGGGTTTTAGTGGCACTAGTCTTTAACTCATAACACTCCGGTCACGAGTTCGTTATCATGATCACTGGGCTTCCGTGGCCACACATAAACTATCTGACTAAGGGCTATTTCACAAGAGTGAACTTGAGCTGAATGTAACAGAAGAGGAGTTAATTTTGAACCGAAATAACCTGGAGTACATCACAGGTGGTCAACTGGCATTTTTGATGCATCTAATGAATTCGAGAAAACCCCGTTTTCGTCCGTACTAGTAGTCTCAACTAGAAAAAAACTAGTCTCTGAAAGATTCTCTCTGCTTGTGGTTTGAAAATGGAGAAAGCTTTTCATTGGTTCCTTTGACTAAATCATTGTACCAATGAATCCAGCACTCCCTTTCCCTTACGGAACTCTCTTTAGATCAACTTTGTAGCAACGTATGGAATGAATTTTCTCCCCTCTTCAAATTCGAACAGTGCCGAATAATAGGAGTGGGCTGGAACGAAAGTTTCTAGATTGAAACAGGCCTTCTGCACCACAGAGGTTTCTTTCATAACACATAAATTTGAATCTAATAAGGTGTTTGGGCATAAGTTATTGCTTGAAGTTTAAAAGAGAAGACAGTTGGTCTCGTTTGAGAAGAATTCCAGTGTAGGATTCCGAAGAGGGAGGGTCTTACCCATCGGTCACGCAAATGTTACATTATTAAACAGTTGAGATGGAGTTACGTATAAGAAAGTGATCATTCAGGAAGAGATACATGAATTGCTAGAGTTTCTCAAACTGTGGGACGCGCCCGTCAAGGGGCGTTATAACTCTACGGGAAGGCACAAGCATATTAAAAAATAAAAATAAAATTATTTTTAAAAAATTAATTTACTGAAATTTAACAAACGAAAAACATTCTGATGTAACAAAAAATGAAATACACATTTATACTGATAAAATACACTTATAAATGCATTAGTAATGCACAATGATTTATAATTCATTTAACAATACTTAGATATGATTAAGTTTAATAATTACCAGTGATTCCACGGGCTTGTAATATATAAAATTACATACAAAAGAACACTTATATTGATAATTTGTACGGTTTATAATTAATCCCTTAACTGCCGATTAAACATTACGCGATTCACTCCCCTATACCACCGTTTTCCATGTAGGCACGCATGTGTGATGTACTGAAGGGGTAGAAAAGTAATAAATAATCGAATCCTTCGCAAACACGGTGAAGTTCATTTATTGCATTCCAAAGATTTCGGCATGATTTTATGGATAGCAGAGTGCACAGAAAAGATCATGCTCTGAAATACGTACATATTTGTACAATTAACGCTTTGGCTGAGAGGAACGTTTATATTCAGCGAGAAGAGGTTAAGAGTTTAAAGTCGTATTGTAGTTTTAGCGTCAATGTGTAGTATTTTTGAGTCCAATTATGATTGAATATTGGGTCGCATGTATTGAAACTTTGAACCTTTAGATTTATCAATCACTGTTTTATTACAAAATTTACAGTCCCTTACGTCACTGTTATTTTAAGCAATTAAATATAATAATTAAGATAAAGTGCTCCAGTTTTTGTAAAAATAAAAATATCTCTTATCCTGAAGGTCATTTCAAAAATGAATAACAGAGAACCACACAAAATTGAAAAAATTGTTCATAAATTTTGGTACAGAATGGGCCCCGTTTATGTTATTTATTGTCAATTTTTACCCATTTTAGTAATAATAATTTCTTTTTCTATTCTTAATTTTAGCATATTTTTCTTAAAATGTACTAAACAAATCTAAAAACTACGAAAAAATCCCCATATCTCCATTTTTTCAATAAAAAAAAATGTCGTAAGTAATCGAATACCTTAATGTTATGAATTCTTGTCTTATTCAAAATGTAAATTGTTCTCCGAAATAAAATTTTCAACAATCCATCTGTCAGTCATCATGTTCCACATTCTCATTGTCCATTTAAAAACTTATCAGTACGTATTCTTCCCCGTAAAATGTAACGAGCTCTTTCGTCATAAAAAATCTATGATTGGCTGAACAAGAACTCAGCTATTGTATGCCGCAAGATAAATTTCAGAAGTATATTTTACAAACATTTGAAGTGACTTCAATAAAATGTTTTGTTGGTCGCATCGTATTACTTACTGCATCAAAGCCAAAAATATCGGTAATGTGAAGAAATTCAGACGCGTGGCTAAAAAATAAAAAATTTAGATTAAAAACATTTTTAATAAAATTAGATACAGTCGACTCTGGCTAATTCAAACCAATTAAGTGCAATTTTGATTTCATTGATTCCGTTCAGTTATGACTGTCATCGAATTTGTCGATAACACCACAGAAATAATCGAAGCTGCTTGGCAAGCGCTGGGAACTCAGTCACATCCCAAGTACTTTTAGATTGTATGAAACCGTTTGTTTCTCTCTCAAAAAAGAGGGAGATATTAGACAAACACATTTTAGTTCCCATGAAGAATATCATATAGGGTACTGACTATGTAAAGTATGCCTAGAGGTTATATATTTCGCGTTTCTAATGTTTAATCTCATTTTTCTGTTATCCGTTTTTTTTTAAATAATTTTGTTGCTCTACTTTCACGTCAGATGGCGACACTAACCGTCACTTTTAGCACAGACGCCAATTTGCAATCTTCGTTTTTGGACTTTTTCCTCGGGGTCATCCGCCCCACTGTTGCAAAAAAAATCTGGTCTGTCTGAATTTAGCGATGATATTTTCCTAACAATCGTACCTTGCCTTAATTTTTCCACTCAAGGGATTCGTGCAAATTTGTCTGACAATCTTATTTTAAATTAGGATATGAAATTCTTCTTCCTCTGTTTTGGGGATTTTAAATTCTGTTTAAAAACCCTACCTCGCTCCGGTCGCTCGACCCACAAGAGAGCATGTCCCCGGTTCGAATGAAATTACTTCCCTTTCGTGTTCCAATTTTTCTCTCCGTGACAGACGGCTCCTCCAAATGTTTTTTTTTTACGACAGAATCGCGACGCCAAAATCCCCCTTTTTACTGACGAAATTCCAGTTCATATAATGCACTGTCATAGTTCAGATGAGAAGACACATTTCCGTTTTGGGATAGAGCCAGGGGCGTAGATACTGCCGTATGAATGATAGTTCCTCCTCCAACAAATGTAAGCAAGAAATAGTGAAATTTTAAAGGGCTCTCCACGAAATTTTTGATACACTTAGAAGTAGCTACACCGGTGGATAGAACCATGTGATGTACACACAGGAGCACAACTCTTTTGACAGAAGTGTCCGGTCCGCAGGATAACATGCGAAAAATTGAACTGATTTTAAGAGAGGGCTTGAAATTTGAAGGGGGGGAAATATTACCGCAATGCTAGCGTCGCCTTTCATGTGTGTTCACTGAATCACACATAGATTCGACAGGTGCGATTTCAATGACCTCCGTCTCGTGGTGCCATCTATAGTTAATAAAATGCACACTTAAGGTTAAAAATTTAATAAGAATTAAATTTAAGGAGAGGAAATTAAGATATACTTAATCTTATTTGTTGGCACGATCTGTATTCTCGTATTACCTTACTATATATACCTCGAGAGCAGTGGATTATATCAACGTAACGATAAAGTTCTCAATTCTTCAAAGTTCAGTAAAATCCTCTGTCGAAAATTCTTCCCCCTGTTTGATGAAAAATATTACAAAACGAAACCTATAAAAAAATTATCTCGATAAATAATCCTCTGAATAGTTAAGTTTTCCAACATGCTTCTTTTGCTTCCTTCGAAACACATCATTTAGTAGATTTTGATTCACAGAAATAAAAACTATGTTTAAAATGAAAATGTTTCATCTCCTTTTTTTACGCTTTTCGACACAATTACACGTGAGATTTTACACATTTAAAGTAATCCAATTGTATATTTTCTTTGAAATTATTTCTTAACAACTCGTTTATATTCATATACATGTGTTATTTTCTAGAAACATTCAAATTTTCTGCCGGCATTCAAATGTATACATATTCTATTGACATTTTACATTAATTGGAATTACATTATATCCAAATAATTAGTTTTAAAGTTTTTATCCTATTAGACTTTCTTTTTTAAGAAAAGGAACCCCTCAACAGCTTCCAGAATATATTTAACACCTTAAGTTCGATTTTAAAGCAAGCAATGAATGAATTATTAATGGTTATTTAATAAAAAGTATTCGAGATGTAAAATTTTTAAGGAAAAAAAAAAATTCTGTTACTTGAATGACAAAGTAAATAATTACAAAAACCTAGTAATATTTTTTTATAAATTTTTAAATACTAATGCGATGCTTCTGTACCAAAAAAAAATTTTTTTTTTAGAAAAAAAATCATCTTTTTAATTTTAGTTAGACTGTGTTTCGTATAGCCGATAAAAATTTTTATGCAATTTCTTAGCTCTTTTAAAACATGCATTTTTTAACTTGTTCAACAGCTTATTATTATCGCTCTGAATTTTTTCCTTCTAGCAAAACCTATAAACGATTCTATTTAATTTTCTGACACACATTCCATGAAATTAAAAAATAAGTAGAATAATTTTCATTAGTGCTGCCATCTAGTAGCAGAAAAATGCATAGTAGAAGTTGTAAGTTTCCGTGCACGGCCGTTGCCAAGGCCGCACGTGTGACCGCCCAAACCTATCAGAAATTAATAAACAGTTTTGTTACGGTTTTCCAGTACGACTTTGAATATTTGCTGAGACAGCGCGTGACGTATGTCCCGCGAATCTTTTTCAAATTGGTTTCAAATAATTCCTTACAAGATGCGCAGTAACTCATAATCTTCATCTGCGTCCATTACTAGAAATCAGTTAACTCTGAGTCTTTGGAAGGAGAGGTTCTCGAAGCGTGGCTCTCTTTTTATTCTAGGAATTAAAGCTACCGGTAAGTAAATTGTTCGGAAACGTATCTTTTTACATCTTCAATGGATAGTTGAAACAAAAGGTAAAAATTCCGCGATGTGTTTAAAGTACCCAAATGCCAACAACGGAGAGATATATTAGGAGAAAAGAATTCCAATCTAAGAACTTGGAAATGTAAGTATTTTTAGAAATATTTCTAACGCTTTGTCAGAGGTGCACCTCGTTAAGATATTATTATTATTGGAATTATTTCTTGGAAAATGTTTCATTTCTGATACTTTAAGAGCTCTTTAAAATATATATATATATAAAGTATTTTATGAATGTTGTTGCATGCAAAAATTATGGTTTGTCAAACTATTTCGAGTGCATGTCGTTCATTGCTGTGAATATTTTCGATACATTCAACAATTTTCTAAAGGTCCCTGGAAAGAGATACGGTCGGAATTTGAGCGATTTTGGATTTCTCTCAAGTTGGAAGAGCGCAAAACTGAAAAAAGCTGTGCCAGTGTCTCCGGAAGAGGTACGTGGTCTTTCTCTGCAAATCTGAATGAGTAAATAATTTGAAAAATAAGAATCAGCAATATTTAATTTATTTTTATAACAATTATGAGCCATCTAGGTAGAAAAAAAATGTAAATACGTTCATGTGTGAATGAATTATTGCAATTTGTATTTTATTTTTTGCCTTTCTTGAGGAAATTTAAATATTTGGTTGAATTGTCGAATCGGTCACTTATCCCGCCAGGTTGAATTACCCTAGAACCATGTTTATCAACTTTTGTGTCCTGGTACAAAATTACGTCGTATATTATATCGGCTGTCGTGAAAACCGTTCGATTTGGCGGGTGTCGGGTACGCATTCGTAGAGTGGTGGAAATGGCGCGAATCAATCATCGTGTTGAATCGAAACACGCATTCAGAATATTATGCACCTTAAGACTCGGAGCGCTCAGTGGTCTAACTTATTATTTTTTTTTAATTCAAATTATTATTTACAAAGATTCGGGATCATTTCTTTGTTTTTCGTTTGCAGTTTCATGCTAGAGAGTACTTGGGACTTCTTAGAGCAACGGTTCCTAATTCGAACAGAAGGGACAAGAAGAAACGAAATGCGTGCAATGAATTATGTGGTATCGGAATCGACGTGCCGTTGGAGTTTGCAACCAAGAGTCGTCTTCCGGAATTAGCCGAAATTCTGCTTCGAAAGTTGAGAGATGCCCGAACTATTTCTTCGAAAGATTCATTGGAATTGCAACAGTGGATGGAGTGTTCTGCAGTTTGCACCCTTGTCGAGAGGTATGTGCCTGTTTTCTAAGAATCTGAATAAGTCGATAACTTTTTTAACTTCAACGAAATGTAATTCTTTTATTTAATAATTACGAATGACGTATTAATTTTTTTTTTTTATAAATTATTTTAAATTCTGTATTTTTTTTTTTACACTTGAATTTAAATAAATTTGTTTCAAACGATGCATTTTCCATTTCAACGTTACCGCTTTTGGCGCCATTTTGAAAGTCATCGCCAAGCAGTGGGACTATGACAGGAATTTTATTCGGTATGGATTCCTCACTATGTTGTGGACGAGAAACCTTTACGATTATTTCACCGGTTTCTCTCTCAAGGGAACCAGGACATGCTGGAAAGAGTAAAAGGCCAAAATTAAGATTCTTTGTTTTGGGGATAACTTAAAATATTTCCAATAGAGTAAAGATTTCTGTGTTTTTCACAAAGATATTTTATTCATTCTGTAGAAATAAAAAAGTAATTTGTTTGTCGGCCAATTTTTTTTTTTCTGTTTGATTTATGTTGAACATAATTTTTCGAGATATCATAATACATACTTAGGCTTATAGATACCGTTTTTTTTTTCCAAAAAAGTATGTTTTAAATATGTTGAATATTTTTTGAACATATATAAGACAACATAGAAAAAAAATATAGTGAATCTATTTTTTTAAGTGAAATATTTAAATATTGTTTCTTTAAAAATTTTTTAAAAAAAACTATGCGCACAGGTATTCAATATTGAAGTATTCAAAATTTATAACCAATAGTTTTTTTTTAAGGTTTATCTAAAGGCAAAATATTATGCTTGGGAGAAAAATTTAAAAAAATTAAAAGTAGCAATGTTTTCACATATTTTTTATCGCAATATTTTTTCCTAACTATTTTTATAAACCTGGAAATGATACTTTAAACATTCTCTAGAGTTAAAAAATTAATTTTAATCTTAAAAAAGATTTTTTTAAATTTATTATAACTCAGCATAAACATAAATTTATCGAACATATTTTACATACATATATAAAACACATGGAACAAAGTATAGTCAAATAGTTTTTTCGTAAAATAATTGTATAAATTCCCTGAAAAAACCATAAAACTGAAAATCTTAATTTTTCCTTTCTAATAAGTACAAGAGAGTTAGTGGTTTTTACATAAATTAAACGTAAGAGCCCTTATCTATAAAATTGTCTCCGAGGAGATGTGATCATTTGTTCACATCTTTTTCCTTCACATTTTAAAGTTATTATATCATTGAGAATGTACAAGTGTTGCATATTTTTAGATCCAGAAAAATATACACTATATTTTTATACTGAAATTGAAAACCCGATTTTTTTTTAATGTGTATGATGTCCTGGTACCCTTAAGAAGTATCAATAATTTAGGACCAGAAAAAGAAATTCATTGCTTAATTTTTTGGGATTCAAAATATAAAGTGCACTTGCCCCGCTGGGGAGAGGCCTGATGTTTTACAAGTGTGCCCTGGAATGAGTGCATATTTTAAATAAACTTCTCTCCTTTAAAAATCTGGAAATACAATTATTTTTCAATGAAAAGTAATGTGTGTTTATTTTGGAAGCATCCCAAAGACTCCTGCAAGTTTAATCATGAATTTGTACATGTTTGGAAATATTTTTCTCTTCACTGTACCAAATTGTGTTGCATTCGAAGTAAATACAACTATTTTTTGTATCAGACGACGCAAAGCATTGAAAATTTTCACAGTTTATTAATGCCAAAACTGTTTTACAAGAGATTCTCAAACATTTTATATAAATGTTGAATTCTAAACTTCATTTTTATAAATACTATCCATTATAATTTAAAACAGTTGATAATTATATATTAATACAAACATTGTGAAGATACGACTGTTTTTTCGTCATTCAAGCTGAAAATTTTTAAAACACCTGCACTTGACTTCTAAGATCATAGAAATTTTCTGAAATTATGATCATAGTGTTGTTTGTTAAATGTGCTCATTTGTGACTTCCTACTTTCATCGAACCCTTTCACAGCTTAAAGAAACCTTTTCCCTCCATTTTCAAATGGGTGATTGCTGTACTGAATTATTACTGTGACACTTTTTATACAAAGTTTTAAAATAGAATGCCAGTGAAATCAATTGGCACCTTTAAAAAAAATATGCAAATTGTATCCTAATTTCAGTTTATTGTAATGATATTTTCCTCTGCTTTCTCACGTTTTCTTATTCGTTAAGTATCATGTTGTGCGATGATAAAGTATATCTGAACAAATGCCTGATAAAACTACATGTTATTACACACCTTCTTAGGATTTTTATGGTCCTGTACGTACGAGTTAATTTTTTCAGAAATTACCAATGCTTAGTTATGAAATTCTTCAGGAAAACACTATTGGTGTTGGATGTATTTATAGAAGAAAATCCAGTTTTGAGAAATGAAATTTATTTTCCATTTGGATAAATGATAAGTTTTTGTGCTTTCTCAGTTTTTCAGGAGAAATTTGACTTAAGGTTTAAAATAGGTATCCTAGTAATAATAGTATTTTAGAAACTGGAAAAGGTGAATCTACGATTAAATTCACAAAGCATTTCGTTTTCAAAGTTTAATCAAAAGTAACTACTGAACATTAAAAAAAACACTTAACAGTTGTAACTTCATTCCATAATGACCTTAGGTGTTAGAAAGGCATAAGAAATATTTCATTAAGTAAATTTTATGTAGGCGGTATGTGCCTAGATTTTAGCAAATTGGCGCAAATAATGCTGTTGGTGAGGAGTGTAAAAAGATTCACATAAGAATGAAATGCTTGATTGAGAAATCCATTGTGAATATCTGAAAATGTTATGCCCACTTTCATACGTAACCTCATTTAAAAAAAAGTATTGTAATCAATGTTTTGTAAAAAATTTGCTTGTGTATTAACTTGTATTTAGTATAACTTATTTCACAGTCAAATTTGAAAAGGATACAACAGTAAAAAAAAAGCAGTCTTTCTAGATGAATAGTCATTAATTGGCCGATCAATCATGGAATGAAAAAATCGAACACCGTGCTAGAAAGAAAATGAGTTTTTAATTTTAAACAAAATGCATCCACACATTTCCAATTCGTGACATCAGCACAGTTATACAAATAGTAATGCAGAGTGCCATTCTGTAAAAGCAATGATTCACCAACAAATATTCTCTGAAAGACTAAAATTATAAGTGCATCCAGCCTTACAGAGAATACCAGCTAGTACTTTTTCCTTATAAAGCTATGTGATTTGAAATTTCCAAGAGTGGCATTATGATTTAATTTATTTTTAAAACATTTATAAACTTACTTTGTTTAACAAGTTTTCTGTTCTTGGGATTGTCGCAATGAATGCTCTTTTAAATACATAAACAGATGCCAGAGTTTTGTTTTCCATCATGTTGCTTAACTTGTGTAATGAATACCTGTTCCATGTCCTCCTTAGAGATTTTGAGTACCTAATAATGAAAAAGAATTTATTAAGAATAACGTGATTGCAAGTGTTGTGAAAAAAATGAATTTCAAAAGAGTTATTACTTTCTCAGAATAAGTTTCATTCTGTGAGAGAGATTGTGCTTAATCAAGTTTTATGGCATACAGATTTTTGCAATTTCTTACGGTCTGCAGTTTTAAATAAGTTAATTAACATTTCCTGAAAGTTTCTGACTACTGGATGAATATTATGTCATGGAATGAAAACTTCAAACTGATATTCTGCATAACTCTAAGGTTTTTTTTTTGTATTTATGGTTCTGAAATGTATGTTTCCCAATGAAATAAAAGCATCCCCCATATGCAGTTTTATGTAGTATATTCTAAGGTATTTTGAAAGTAAATATACACATGTAAGGAATATTTTGAAATATTAAGGGTAAAAAAAAAATTGAATAGATGTCAATATGTTTTATGAATGCTTATTTGGGTCCATAGGACTAGCTAGTATAATTTTATGAGTTGAAATCATTAAGATTACTTTACCTAAAACTCATATGATTTGAAGGGAGCTTTTTGATACATGAACAAATGAGTGATAAAAGGAGTATTTTGATAAAATATTATTGATTGTGTGGTTAGTGTGAAATAAATGTTTTCAGATGGAAGAGTTTTGAAAGACGAGAATGGAGGAAATGTTGGGACAGTACCGAGGTGTTTTTCAGGTACATATGTTTGTGCCTACAAGACAGGAACAAGGTAAGCGAT
>BMAO01030096.1:0-82727 GCA_019973975.1 Trichonephila clavata
TATTTTTACATTAAATACACTTTCAACCCGGGAGTGGTCGCGAGAGACGCAAAGTAACCCAAGGCTTACGAAATTATTTATTCCAGGAAAACTGTTTATTTGTTACCAATGGACTTGACAGTATCCTCCTATATGACAGTCTTCAGAAGAATTAAAATGTATTCGTCACATATCTCCCTCTTTTTTGGGAGTGGCAAACGTTTCTTTACAAAATCTTAGAAAAAGTGATGAACATGAAATGAAAATGGAAATGCCTGAAAATGACATTCCTGCAATGTTAGCGAAAAGTGACTGTGATTTGCGTCCTTTATTAAAGTTTCGCACATTTAACACATTTTAGCTCAGTTTTATTGGATTTTTTCTCAAATTATCAAACAAAAATTGAAAAATCTTTGAAAGTAGGTAAGTAAGCTATCTCTTAGTTAAATTATTCACTAGAATAGTGATTTTTATCGTGTACAATAAAAATAATTATAAAAAAAAAAAGGATTTGCGCGACCATTAGCGTTAGTATCGAGTGCGCGCCTTCTCCCGGGTTAAAACATTTCAAAGTCTTCTCGCTTTAAATATTAAAAAAAAACACAATTATTCTTCATCGGAATTTTACATTCTGTTTCATTATTTAACATTAATTCTATTTCTGTGAGGCTTAAAATTACAGTTGATGTTGCGAAAGAGATGCAGTCTATGGACAGCAAATCTTTGGCAAAATTGTCTCCAACATGGTTTCTACGATCTCAATTGCTGCTGGCGAAATAAGCTCTCTTCGCCAATAGTGTGAGGCTTTTACATTTAGTATTTTTTATGATACTTTGTAAGAAGTAAGTATATATATATATATATAAAGCTTTATCATTCACTGACAACGGTTTTTTTAAAAAAATGCTTTTTGTTTTTCATATGATTTTAATTTTAATTCAAAGAGCTCTCGAGACTTGTTAATGTACTCACCATGAAGCGTTTCCAAAGGTCTTTTAAGTTTATTAGGTTTCATACTGTCTTCTGCTACCAAAATGTTTTTGAACAAATAACACACACGAGAGCTTTTCTTCTCCATTTACTTTAGTAGTGGGTAAATCGAAAATTTAAATATTCTTGAGAATACTTACTTGATTTAATTTTCGGAACTATGCTCGTCTGTGCATTTGCCAATGCTTTATTATCGTCGAATGTTCGCTTACGACTTAAAAATTTATCCATATTTTTGTTAATCTACTGCTGTAAATACTTAATACCGTGAATTACAACTGAAGTGCAAATTATAAAATGTACAATTTAGGTAGATTCGGTAGCTATAGAAGTATCGACTCCACCAAGACTAACTGGAATACTACGAGGTAGAGCATTTTTACATGTTTTGCGCAGACGTCCGATAAGTTGCAGATGTTCTAGATGTGATGGATATGATAGAGCAACATAGACCATACACTATTTTTGTAATGACATATCTACATTTGGAAATGGGTGATGCAGGAAATATAGCTTTAATAAATATCATTTTATATATATATATATAGAATCTGCTCCAATTTAAAAATTAGCGAAAGTAAAAAAATAACATAATAAATATCCTATCATAGAAAAGTATTTTGCTTAAAATATATATTATTTAAAAGTAACGTACAAAAATTAATACTTATCTTGTTCATTTGTTCGGTTTATAATTAAGTTCGTATTATAGCTTTAGCGCCAAGTTCATTATTATTGCATTCAATACATTATTATTGTATAAGGGGGGCGCGATAAAAATTATGATTGAAAATCGGGTCGCCGATAGTGAAAGTTTGAGAAGTACTGCAGTACAGTGAACGTATTTTTGTTACTCCATTGTTATTATTAACCTTTACAGTCGCACATAACAAAAATCTTACGAATCGTACCCTTACGACGTCGAAAACAAAATGTATTGATTTCATTGCTTGATTGATAGAGTTTTCTGCTAAATTTTTAATAAATTATTCTTAAATAAATGAATTTCTCAGCGCAAGGGGTGCTAACAGGCCCACACGCGGCCAGCGGGTCGCAGGTTGAATACCACTGATCTAAATATTAATAGGAAGTTATAAATTGGGTTTCTGTTTCCCGAGTTTTTCCATTCCCAAGAATTTCAGGCAAATCCCGGGAACGTAATAGTGATTAACGGAAATCCCGGAAATAAATAATAATTTCGAAGAATTTATGAGTCATTTTTTTTAACTAACACCAATAAAATTATATAAAATAAGGCTACACACACGCGCGCGCGCACACACACACATATATATATATACTAGCTGACCCGGTCCGGCGTTGTACGGGCTTTTACCTAGGGTATTACTTAATCTCCATGTTAATTTCCTCCTTTCTTTCTGACGCCAGCACTTTTGTGTGGGTGTGAAGCGTGCGATGTGAATGCAAGGCCCATGAGTGCGTATCAATGGTTTTCTAGTTTAACATTTTCCCTTCTCTTCACAAAATCAGTACTTCCAATATAATTTTTCGAAATTACTTTTACTTCTTTGTTTCTTTCCTCTTCGCTTAGCCCGGCGTTGCACGGGCTTTTACCGAGTGAATAACTTAATCCGCATGGTAATTTCCTGTTTCCCTCAGAACGATAGCACTTATGTGTGTGTATGCGCGATGTGAGTGATTTCTTTAACTATGTCATTAAAACTCCCTTTTTCGAAATCTGTTCTTGCGTTGGTGTGGTGTGGTAATTAGGAGAGATAGGTGAAAGCTCAGGTGTCGTCCTCGTCACTTGACCATGGTTGAAAATTTCGAGGTCCGTTGCCAAAAACTCTCGAATAGGCGAATAGGGCGAATTTATAAATCACTCGCTCACTTTTCAATTCTTTCGTTGCAATTTTTTAGTTCCGGAAACGAAAATGTGGCCTTTTTAAAAATAGTTGTACGTTGAAAAAAGACAGAAAAGTAGAAATTTTTCAAATTACAAAACTTCACTACTATTATAAATCTTGAAGTAAAATTGTGAGGATTTTTTGAAATGTTCGACACACGGGAAAAATTATTAATTATTAAGTATTTTGAGTGTTTTATTAAAATTTGTTCAAAAAAGTTTTTGGCTTTTTATTTTTTAAATCACTGATACTAAAAGTTTTAAAAATAATTTTTATTTAAACGCAACGATATTGATTCATTTCACAGTATGAAATTCAAAAAGAAAATAATAATACGTGATAAAAATATATTTAAGAATATTTCCTTATATTTTTTTATGATATTTTTTTCTTATATTCTACTGTTCTTCAATAAATCAATCTTTAAGAATAAAAAAAAACTATCGGTTGAGATGTGTTATATGAGGGAATTCCTCTTTTTACTACGCAGCGAGACACAAAACTACCTCAACCTTTCCCGTCTTCCAAACAGAAAGCTAACGCTAAGTGAATGACCTTGACACAATGGTATAAATTCATGTGATGTCACGATCAAGTGAAAACTATGTCACGTGATCACGTGCTGTTTGTTTACTACAGTAGCTACTACTATTTCGTTCGTTTAGTTTTACATTATAATTTTTAAAATGTCTTATTTTGCTCAAATGGTTGATCGTTCATTTAAAGAAACGGTTATTGTAGGAGATAAAATCATTTTTTAAAATCTGACAAAAAATCTGAGTGTTTTGAACTCGTACTTGGTATTTGTCTTATCTGGTGCATAATTAGCTATGTGTTACTGTAACTGAGTTGTTTATTTGGATTTAATAGTTTAAATTTTCATTGCTAAAATTATTTCTGTCTGGTTATGTATCCTGTTCAGAAAGTTACATAATTAAAATTGATTTCAAGGTCAATTTTTGTTTTAAGAAATAGTTTATGTAACTTAGAAGCTTTTTCATTAATTTTTTCTGTTCAAGATAGTGTTGAAAGCTTTTGTAGATACTCTCAAATGTATGTTTTATAAAAGTTAGTATGGATTCTGGTTATATTTTTAAAAAATCTTGTGCTTTTTCCAAGTTTAGCGAGAAAAATAATTATTACAAATCAACAAGGGAACAGATTTTCAAATCCATACTAACTTTTTTCGCAGTAACCTATGAAACATAAATCACTTAAAATGACTAAAAAATTTTAAAAATTGGGCATCTTATGAGTTTGAAAAGATTTAAATTCTTAATTTTTTTTTAAATAGTGAAATAATAGCTGGTCAAACTGACTTTTTGTTTTCAGAATCAACATAATATAATTTGAAAAAAAAAAAAAATTGTATTTTTGCTGTTACTGTTTCCAAAAAACATTTTTAAAAAAGGGTACTTTTCAGTTTTAAAAACAAAGTGACTTAAGCCAATTTTAAAAAAAACACACACACCTCAATTACTGGAAATTATTTGTTATGTCTGGTTGTACATTTTTTCTTGTTTAAAAAATTCTTATTTTTAAATACTATGGCCAAAATATATTCAATTAATTTTATGACCTGAAAAGTTTATGGAATGTCCAACACAATAATCTTGTGATTCGCTGTTTATATATATATATATATATATATATATATATATATATATATATATATATATAAATGTTATTCACATCATTGAAATTGTACAGAAATATTTGTTTGGTTTGATAAATTTTCAATTTAATTGTGAATGGAAATTTTATGTGACTATTCATTTATATATATATATTGTATTGTATTTTTTCCATCTAATTTGCAATTAATTGTGCTGTAAAAATGAAATTCATTTTCACCAATGGATAAATATTATTAATCAAAAACTTTCATATTAACTCACTTTAATATGAGATGAACAATGGCTTAAAGTAAACTTTTTTATAAGTTTAAATTGTATTTTGGAACCATCTATTGTTTATACATAAATCATTATTTTCTATTATTTTTATAAATTATATGTAATTCAATAAGAAAAATATATTTAAAATTAAGGATAATTAAATTGAATTTCTGAAAATTATTTCACCTTTTCTGATGGTACATTCCCTTAATATTGTACAATATAAAAGAAGTAGATCAACATGTTATAGGCAATTCATATAAAAAAAGTATTTATTAAAAATTTTAATGTAAATTTTTAATATAGTACATATTTGGGTAAATTCCTATTATAGCCCACCCCTTAGCGAAATTTTTTTTTAAAGTCGCGCCAAAATGGCGCCAAGCGCGTTTTTCAAAGTAGAGTTCAGGCCAACTGGGAAAAACATGGCGTCTTGTTCGAAGGAGCAAAAATGGAAAACATTAGAGCTTTAAGAAAATATACGAGCTTCTGAAAATAATAGGTACTTTTTAAACTTTTCGAACAATTCCATAAAAAATTAACTTTTCAAAAGTAGGAAACGGAAAACATTCCGGAAAAAAAAAAGAATCGAAAGAGAAATTTTACAGACGTTAATAAAGTAAATTCAGCAAAATCTCGGCTTCTAAAAATCGGAAATGAAGAGCATTCTAATAAGTAAAAATTGAGATCTAAAGATCAAAGTCGAAAAATTCTTTTTTTAAATTTTGAAAAGTATGGATTTAAGAACATTCCGAAAAGAAGGAATCGAAGTTCCATTGAGGAAAACAATTTTTTAGACGTTCGGAACAAATTAATGAAAGATTCAGCTTCTAAAAGCAGAAAGAAAAAAAAATTAAGGACAAAAAAAAACGGATATCGGAACGACAAAAATCGAAATTTCTTTTTTAACTGCAGCAAAGTAGAAAATTAAGAGTTTAAAAAAAATAAATAAGAACAAATTAATGAAAGATTTAGCTTCTAAAAGCAGAAAATTAAGGGCATCCTAAAAAAAAGACGGATATCCGAACGACAAAAACGGAAATTTCTTTCAACTGTTGAAAAATAGAAAATTAAGAACATTCTAAAAAGAATAAATCGATATTCGAAGGAGAAAAATTTAAAACTTTATGAACAAAATACTGAATGATTCAGCTCCTTAAGAAGACATAAACACATTCTCTAAAATTACTGTAACGGCTTTTGCCAAACCACGTACCTTTCCTTACATCATGGGGATTTTTTCCTCCTTTCGAACGGCATCTTCACAATTTTAACTATTTTTTCCGAAAGCTCCATCCAATAATTACCACCTTTTTTTACAAAAAATTGAAAAAATAAATAAACCTTGCTTTCGTCTAGAAAACAAGAACCGGTAATCGCACGTACTGACGGAATAACAGCAAAGCATCAAATAGTAACGGTCCTTACTACTCATGCATAGTTAGTAGGGTTGCCGAAACCAACGTAATTAAAGGAAATTACTAGTTGAAGACACCTAACGGTCACTAAAAATGGTCTAATTTTGAAGAATTAAAAAAAAAAGAAGGGTTGCAAGCTTGGTGAACTTATCGCTCAAATTGGCGACAAAAAAGGCTCAACTTGGCGACAAAAAAGGCTCAACTTGGCGACAAAAAAAGTACAAAATCCAGGGGTAGGCTATAATAGGACGCAACCCATATTTGCATTAATAATAACTTGTGATCCAAGTGTCGCATACCCATGCACATGTTTTTATTGCGTGATGTTATTTTTATAAAAGTTTTAATTTTTTTGTTTGATGCTTAATATAGCAACTGCTGAAGGTAACTTTTTAATATGCTGAAAGAGCTCTGAACACTTGCTACAGTAATTGCAACTTAAGAAAAAAGTATTAAAACAATTAATAAATGTAGAAATAACTCATTATATTTATTTAGCATGTATTGCAATATATCTTGTGTGTTATTTAAATCTCTTACATTCAAAATCAAATTCTGTTGCTAACTGATTTCATCTACATTTTTGTTGTAAACTTAACAAAAGTCTTGTAACTTTTTTCTAATACATGTTTTTCGCAGGTTTTTAAATCAGAATTAATATTTGGTATACTTATATAAATCTATTCGCGTAAAACTGTATCAATATTGCAGTGTTATAGAAGTAACACGTAAATTCGTCTACTGGGTTTTTTTATAATTTGCTAAGTGATGCACAATTCTATTTTTAGAGGGTTTTTTAAATTTTGTTTACAAATGATAAATTAACACAGGGTCATATTTATTTATTCTATTGAACTAAAAAAATTTCCATTTATAGCTGTTCATATTATTTCATGGTTTCCACAAAGTGGGAGATTATTAAATCCTAAGAATTGAATGACAAGTCTTTGAAATATCAATTTGAGAGTAGTTACATTTACTTATTTATAAAAACTTTGCCATGTCCAATTTTTATTTTATTAGAATCATTTTAGATATCTTTATATGTATAAAGTATTTATATGTAATACATTGTAAAAATAAAATTCATTATCATCAAACTGATCACCAATGAAATAAAATATTAATTTGAATTTTAAGTGTAGGTAGGCAAACTTGACGTAAATGTAATATATTTTATGGACAATTGTTACTTTTCATCTCTAAATGCTGAAAAAAAATGAGAAAATTCATTCATAACATTTTTGATATATATAAATTCCCACCCGTGTGAAGAACGAGTATACCAGTTAATAGCATACTAGTACAAAGGAAAAAAATTAAGAACTTTCTATAGTATTGATAAAGCAAACCACAAAATTACAGCATCATTTCAAATACACTGGTAAGCCACACTAATATAAAATATGCAATTCATGAAGTTGTAAAAAAAATTTCATCAGAGGATAAATATATATGAAATACTTCCCTATCAACTCTTAATATTTTATGTACAAAATTATTTTAAAAAGCTTAACACTGTAAAACAGATACATCTATAAAATCCACAAATCATTAAGAAATATGCATAACTACGAGGGGTGAGCAGAAAAAAAGGTTACAAGTCGAATAAAAAATATTTATTTACAATAGACAGAAAATACAAAAAGGGAATTAAGAGGCATATTCACCTATCACATTTCGTCATAATCACCAAGTCTATTTAGGCATTTATCATAGAGAATGCAGAACCTACTTGTTTACTCTGTCAGGTAGAAATCAGGTCCTTGTCCATTGAGCCAGTCTCAGTACAATATCGCAGCACATCAGAAAATGATATACTGCGTGCTACCATATCTGAATCCCAGCTCTGACGAGATTTCAAGCTGAGTTACCCGTTGATCAATCTAAGTAGTTTCTTCAATTCGTGCCGTGGTGATTTCTGTCCTTGCAACATGTTGTCTGCTCATTGCAGATGCGGATACATTTTATTCATATCACGACTCGCACTACCAAACAATAACAATTTCCAAAGAGTCTTGCCATTTCAATCTACATCGTCCTGAACCATCTGAGTACTTTCACTATCTACCCGCAAACCAGCTGTGTACCAAGTAGCACAATCTGTCTCCACTTTTGCAGAAACCATCTTTGTTTTCCTTTGGAACATAAACTGTTGCAAACACCTGCTTACAAAATGTTGGAGTGCCTCCAGCAGGACAAGTGCATGTTGCACTTATAACCTTAAGTTTAAAAAAAGTATTAAATATTAAAAAGAAATAAATTCTAAAATTAGATTGTAAATTTATATGAGTTTTCGGTATTTATATACATATTAGTCTACTGGTTAATAAATGTTGAAAGATTTGTGCCAAAGTTAATTTTCAGCTTATTTTATATTAAATTATTTTAACTAAAAACCAAAATTTAAATAAATAAATTATATGAATAACAATTTTAAATAAGTGAAAATTGACAGTTTTTTTTATATAAAAACACATCATAAAGTGCTTGATTTAAAAATACTATGCCTTATAAGAAAAATTAGTAGCAATTTGGGAGAATCTTAATGTAAACACAACATTTCTCCATATTGAATTTAAGTTTTAAATGAAAAAATTTACATTTCTTTATCAAAATGGTTTGGCATTTCTTGCCTTTAATTTTAATGTGTTGGAATCAAATTAGGATTTACTCATAAATAGCAATAACTATGTAATGACTAAAGCTTAATAATGCATATTCATTAAAATAGAAAACAATGCAATTGATATTCACCGCTACTCTAAAAAATAAGAATCAAATTATAAACTTATCATTGATAATATAGCTATTCAAAAAATTTAAATTTGTCCATTCACATTTCTTTCACAGAAGTTTAAAAAGCTGCTAAATTTGAATAGTTGCCATTACTTTTAATCTATTAGAATCAATGATAAATAACAATATTAATGTTATTAAAAACCTATTTTGTATTTTAAAACAATGAGTTAAACTAAAGCATAAATGAGTAAATAGCAATGCATTCATAATAGTTTCAGAAAGTATCTAAATTAGAACACAAAATAATTTATAGCTTACCTCAGAAGTTGTTCTGCTATGAACAGATGACTTGTACTTTACTCTCTTCATTTCTGCTTTTACAACGCTTTTGATAAAAAAAATTAATAATTCACTGAGCAATCAGGCTCGGTAAGCGACATGTTGCTCACAAATTTGTCATCGAATATAAAAAAAAGAACTACAAAATTAATTGAGAACTAAAATAACAGAGCTATATCTAAGTGAATCAAGAACTATAAACAAATACACCAGCTAACACTAGTCGAAGCAGACGAATACCTAATTAGATAAATAAATAAGAAAGAAACAGAAATTTTACAAAAAAGTTGTTAAGAATTTTTCCTAACAAATATAAAAACTAGAATAATGCATAAAATATAATGATATATATTTTAATTAGATAAAATTACACCACAGGAATGTCAACAACTTACTGTACAGGTTTAACACGGGAATAAAAAAACACGTGCAAATGTTGGAAAGTTGTCACATGACTCCCCACTTTGCGTCAGTCTGGTGGACACGTCGAGAGTACCGAATGAGCATCCCTTACGGGAATCTGGCAACGTTTTTTCCGGATTCTTCACATTTCCGGCAATAAAAAAATTATGGCGTGATAAATTGAAATAAAAACCATCCTATGTTTTAAGTTGGACGAAATGACACACAGTATGCAAAATTATATTATGATCGGTTGAGTAGTTTCGGAGTCCATCGCGGACAAACACTGTGACACTTATATTTTATATATAAAGATATATATATATATATATATATATAATCAAAAATTTATAGCTAAAAATATGTTAGTCAGTAGTTTTTAAAGTTTGATTTGAGTAATCCGAAAATAAGTAATGTAGGTTTTAATCACTCGGCCTAGTTCTTTTCTTTGTTGTGAATAACACAGCAGAAAATATTTTCTCAATTTCAGTTGATATCAGTAGAATTTTTATGCATAGCCTCACCCAGTTTGAAGATTGAGGATTGATTTTCAATTATTTTTAATCAATTTCGAATCAATTATTTTTCTAATGTTGCTACTAAGAAATAAACACGCACACGCATACTTGAAATGAAAATTTACTTAGTTCAAGAATAACGATCACGTAAGTTAAAAAAGTACACTCAAACCTGTTTTTGTGCGGTCTTTTTTTGTGCGATTTTTTTTGTGCGATTTTTGTGTGCGATTTTTTTTGTGCGGTAAATAAAAATTTCAATCAAATTGAACATAATTGACTAAGTTATCAATAAAAAAATCAGTAGGATTGATCTGTCATTTAGTTTTTTCGATATTTTATATGAGTAGTCCATTTCCAAAACTCTCTATTCGACATTTTAAAAAATACAAAATAATTATGTCATATGCAAGCTCTCTCTCAGAGAAAGCTCTCTCTTTCAAAGAGAACCCGATCATATGACAGCAGATAAAATCTATGCAGGACTCCAACTCTGTCATAAATTAGAATGTCATTTTCTTGCAATCGATGCCAATTCTGAAAGAACTTCAAAATTCCAAAAGGAGCTTCAGTCGTGCATATCTGGCTACCGGGACATATACAAGCGTCTAGTGAAACAACAGTCGTCGCAAAAACTAATCACTGACTATATGGTACCTGAAAAAAAGTCAACTCTAAACGAGTGCGAGATAGTATCTTCAAGTGACGAAAGCGATTTTGAACCAGTTTATCACAGGAAAGTTCGCGTAAATTGTCAGACTGCGAAGGATAATGTTTATACGTTTTGAAAAGTTTTGTATGTGTAAAATAATCACATAATTCTATGTAAATAAAATATTTAAAAATGTTCGCAAGTGTATTTTTTAAATCAGATTCCAAAACGTTTGGCGAAATTCCAGGATGTACTAGCTATTTCCTAAGGTTTTGAGTTATTTTAAACGTGAGACTTTTTTATGCGGTTCCTATTCACCGCATAAAAAAAAAATTTTAATTGTGTTCCGAAAACTATACTTTATAGCTATTCGTGAAGTTTTGTGCAATTTTTTGTATGCGTTTTCTTTTATGCGGTCCCTATCCACCGCACAAAAACAGGTGGTTTAAGTGTATTAATACTTGTACTTAAGAGATTTTATTTGTGATCAACTAATTTCTTGTGTGTTTATAAAATTGCTATATATATTTTTGTTTCAGAAAAATAACTAAATATTAATGGAAAAATCTTACACAATAGTTTGATTTAAAAATATTAGAAATATGAAATGTTTTGAGAATGCTTTAAAATTTTCTCTCCCCAAAGCGTTAGGGATGGGGGGAGGGATCATTACCTTTTCCCAACTGCTGATTAAAATAAATAGTATGTTATAAAGACAAGTATTCGAATTTTTAAAAAAATAAATAAATAAATAACAGATTTAAGTATAAGTACTTACATTATCTATGTAAATCAAGATATCAAAACTTCATCAAAATACTCATGCTGGTAGACTACGAAATAATGTTCCTTTAAAAGCTAAATACTTTTAGTTTTCGAAGCGATGTTAGACAGGCAGGAACTGATCTGTATTTCCTGTATTTACACTTTCCAAGGATTAGCTGCAAAAATTCTCCACAAACGTATGTGGGTGTTACTGTTTTTCTAGTTACACTCTTACCCTGTTAGGGGCTCAAACGAAAACTTCTGCTTCCAAGGAATTCAGGGTGAATGATCGAAAAATTGCCGTCAGTGAGGTCAGCTAAAATTTATATTGGAAGTCGAATTTCTCACAGTCAAGTCAAAAGTAGCAAACTCAGATTACTTCAGTCTCGTATAGTTCTTGGTAATATAACAATATACAATATTTTCATAAATCAAATTTTAAAAACATCAATAGTAAGGGTCTTCTTTTCTTAACCCTAGATTGTGTGATATAGGAAGGTAAGCTTTTACATCGGGATCGAAAACTTTGTTTTTAAATGTAAGCAAAAATTGTTTGTAATTAAGTATTGATCAAAAACTGAGGAAGAGTTATATTTACCATGTGGGTAAATTCCTATTATAGCCCACCCCTTGACGAAGAATTTTTTTCAAGTCGCGCCAACATGGCGCCAAGCGCATTTTTCAAAGTCGAGTTCAGGCCAACTGGGAAAAACATGGCGTTTTGTCCGAAGGAGCAAAAATGGAAAACATTAGAGCTTTAAAGAAAATATATGAGCTTCTGAATATTAGCTTCTGAAAATAATAGGTATTTTTTAAACTTTTCAAAAGTAGGAAAGGGAAAACATTCCGAAAAAAAAAAGGAATCGAAAGAGAAATTTTACAGACGTTAAAAAAGTAAATTCAGCAAAATCTCGGCTTCTAAAAATCGGAAATGTGGAGCATTCTAATAAGTAAAAATTGAAATCTAAAGATCAAAAACGAAAAATTCTTTTTTTAACTGTTGGATTTAACTGTTTTATGGATTTAAGATCCTTACGAAAAGAAGGAATCGAAGTTCCATTGAGGAAAACAATTTTTTAGACGTTCAGAACAAATTAATGAAAGATTCAGCTTCTAAAAGCAGGAAAAAAAATTAAGGACAAAAAACCAAAAAAAAAAAACGGATATCGGAACGACAAAAATCGAAATTTCTTTTTTAACTGCTGCAAAGTAGAAAATTAAGAGTTTAAAAAAATAAATAAGAACAAATTAATGAAAGATTTAGCTTCTAAAAGCAGAAAATTAAGGGCATCCTAAAAAAAAAAGACGGATATCCGAACGACAAAAACGGAAATTTCTTTCAACTGTTGAAAAATAGAAAATTAAGAACATTCTAAAAAGAATCAATCAATATTCGAAGGAGAAAAATTTAAAACTTTATGAACAAAATACTGAATGATTCAGCTCCTTAAAAAGACATAAACACATTCTCTAAAATTACTGTAACGGCTTTTGCCAAACCACGTACCTTTCCTTACATCATGCGGATTTTCCCCTCCTTTCGAACGGCATCTTCATAATTTTAATTATTTTTTCCGAAAGCTCCATCCAATAATTACCACCTTTTTTTACAAAAAATTGAAAAAATAAATAAACCTTGCTTTCGTCTAGAAAACAATAACCGGCAATCGCACGTACTAGCGGAATAACAGCAAAGCATCAAATAGTAACGGTCCTTACTACTGGTGTATAGTTAGTAGGGTTGCCGAAACCAACGTAATTAACGGAAATTACTAGTTGCAGACACCTAACGGTCACTAAAAATGGTCTTTAATTTTGAAGAAGGGTTGCAAGCTTGGCAAACTTATCGCTCAACTTGGCGACAAAAAAAAGCACAAAATCCAGGGGTGGGCTATAATAGGACGCAACCATATTCTCCATTACCTCCAACACTCTTTCTCACACTCTACCTCTTTTTTATGAAATATTCTTGGTCAGGTTGCATCGTTTTAAGGCACAGATCTCTTTCTTTATAAAATTCAAACATTAAATCTGATGGTTGCAATTAAAAAAGAAGAAAAGTGCAGTGAAATACGTTGAGCGCGAAAACGCTTAACACGAAATAATACAACGGTTCCGACAAACTACTGTGTATTTTCATCAATTTTTTTCCTTAACACTAAACGAAAATTGCTTAACACGAAAAGATTTCTCTTCTGGGAAGGGAACGATTTTTAAACTGAGTTGGTTCTTAGCGAAATGTTTGGGGAAATTTCCGTATATTGGATTGTTTTACTGTAACATCGGAAAACTGCGCTGCTGTAGATCATGATAATTTGCGTACAGCCTCAATTTTGCAGGCAAAGACATTTTCATACTTGTTAAAAACTCCAAAATTATCATTGATGCAGGTTCGGATGCCGAAAATGAAATGAATATCCAAGCTTATATGTACCCACATCATCTGAAACGAAGAACCTCTTCAAAAGTATGCGCATTCAAATGGTCAAATTAATAATAAAGAGGACAACATGGAACAATTTCTTTAATATTTGAATCTATCATTTGCTCAAAACTCAATAAATGTTTTGTTTTTCAAAAAACTGGAAAATTTTGCATTAAATATCATTAACTTTTTGTTTTATTGATATTTATTAAATGCACTCTAATAAACTTAATTATATTGAATATTTTTTGCAATATCCTTTAACACGCGAAAAAATATTTCATTCCCTTCAATTTCGTGTTAAATGATTTTCAATGTATTTAAGAAATGTCAATTGGGGCTCAAGGTTATACCCAAACACCCGTTTTTCTTTGACAGGCATCAAGTTCTTTTCTTAAAAATTTCAAAATAAAAATTGTTATAGCTGCTATAACGAATAATAATGATGCTTCAGCAGTTCTAATCTGTGTTCGTAATATTCCTCGTTTAAAGAGTGCGTGTGTTGGGAGAAGGGACTAAAACACAACAGTGGAATCTTACTCTAATTTTAAAGATTTTAAATTTGCAAATAAATCCATTTTCATTAAAAGAAATTATGTTTGAAATGTTTAAACTATTTATAAAAATGCAGGAACAAACTAGAACCGCCATAAAAAAAGCTTGATTGATAATTAGTGTGCTCTTACACATACACTTAGAAAAGGACTTCGAAGTTTTTTCCTTTTGTATGACTCTGTTGTAAAGCGTATTTATTTTTCTGGGATTTGATTTCTTATTTGAAAATGTATTCTTATATTTTCCCAGAATATTCCTTGCTTCTGTTCTTAACTTAATTTCATAAATATAAAAGTTTATTCACTTTCTTCTTTTATACATTCTGATCAGAAATTTAGTTATCAAAGTTTTTTTCTTTTATTCAACTTCTTATGTATGCGAACATTATTTAATTTCAAATTAGAGTTTCGAAAGAAAACAGAAGTTTAATACTTTCAAGAAAGTTAAAGAACAATGTGTGCTCTGATCCAGGAGATATGAAAACGCATCTGTGGTTAGAGAGAAAACTTTTAGACAATGCGCAGCTAGTTCTGTTGTAATTTATGAATGATGGAAACTGCTTTTTTTTTCATGTGCCACATATTTGTATTACTCATTAATACAGTATAAAAGGGAGACAGGAGTGGGAATAGAATTCAAGAAACTGATTTCTTACTGCAACAAGAATAATCAGGTATAAATTTAAAAATTTCATTAGTTTCTAACGTTATATTTCCTATAATTAGAGCTGGTGTTCTCCATATTGTATAAAATTTTATTATATTTTTCTTTCTTTGATTCGTATTGTGAAGAAATTCAGAATTTGATTTACATTCCTCTAAAATAAATAATGGGAAATTTTGGTTCCAAATAATGTTTATGAAAGATAATTTCTAGAAATATTTGTTTGAAGATATAAATTTATTTTAACACCAAAAAAGTCATGCTACCTCATGTCGAAAAATTCAGGTATTTAAAAATTTACAAACCATTTAGTAAAATTAAATGACGCACACACACACACACATTCAAAGCATTAACTGAAATGTCACTTCATGTTCTACTTTAGAACTGTTTTATGTTTTAAGCTTCGTGTTGCTCTTCTTTCAATAAAAAATGTCTCTAATCGTAATGCAATCTCTTGAGTGAATATAATTCTAATTATTTTTCAGAGTAGGCATGTGCTCTACAATATTACAGAAAGTTTAGTTGCAAAATTTAAGTAATATTAATGGACAGGTTCATGGGGATAAATCCTTAATAATAATTTTTTTTTACCACGAGCTCATGTATAACTGTAACAAAGAAAGGTGAAAGTTCCACGTAAGTAATTAAAATTAAAGCTGTCAGAATTATAAAATTTAAGTCGATCCGAAATCAAATTAATAACCCTAAGGAAAAAATTTAAATTTCTTACAAATACACATTAATAATATTGATTTTTTTTACATTCTTGTGCATTATCAATGATCACAAATCTTTAAAATGAGCATTTTCCTCTTTTCACCCTTTCCTATTTTTTATTACATGTTATAATTGATCGTGTGTGACAAGAGAGGGGAAGAAAAACCCTAGCCTTTGATTTCAAAATTCCTAAGAAACACTCAAATGAGGAACACTGGAAAACCATTCTCTCTCTCTCTCTCGAGGGTTTGTTTTCTGACTTCGAATCAACACGTGGGTTAACAGCGACGGAAATTATACCACATTCAAGTGATGAGAACGACAGCTTGGGAATTACAGAAAATATTGTGGATTTAATTTATTTAAAACGACAAATAGTCGTGTAGTTTAGTTCGATTATCAATTCTCTCGTGCGATCATGCATTTCGCTTCGGTGTCATCATTTATGTTTAAATGTGATTTTTTTTTTGCATAGAAAAACACTAGAATAAAACTCTACTGTATTCGTTATTGGACAAGAGACAATAGAACAGGCAATTTGAATAAGACATTCATTTCAATAACAAAATTAAATATCACCATCTTCATTCCTTATGTTCATCATAAGGCTTTTTGTTTTGTAGCTTTAAAGGATCGATTGGAGACACGTGATCTTTAGTTTATAGGATTTATTTTTCACTCGTGTTCTGTTTCAAAACATTGGTAACAAGCAAAAGCCGATTTCTAGAGAACATTCTCAACTGAAAAAAATATTTTGCAGGAGATTTTCGTTTATTTTTTGAATGTTACCCAGAGAAAATATTTTAAAACGTTCATGTACGAACCGAACTGGTGTACTACAAATAAACAGAAAATTAAACTCTTTAACAAATATGAACTTATCATGTAATAAATGGTGTTAGGAACAATAAGAACCTTACAATCAAATCTGATTTTATAAGTAGAATGAGTTTCGAATTATTTTCAATTTCTTTCCATATCAGTGCCAATTTGAATAGCGTAATTAGTTAATTGCATTAGAACTACCTCCAAAAGAAAAAGAGCTTAACCTTTGGAAGGACAAAAGGAGTTGTTATTTTTCTTATCTAAAACAGCTGTGGTTCTTCTTTGTCACCAAAGGAAAAGCAATTTAATATTGTCTAATAAATTAGCCAGTTGCTGTATTTATTCGAATCTAAGCCGCCATCGATTCTAAGCCTCACCCCCTTCCTCTACAGGTTTTTGAGAACAAAAATAGTGTAAAAGTTTCATCAATAACCGATACTTAAGAATCTTCTTAAAAAATGTAAATAAAAAATAGTAAGGCACGTTTTAAGAATCAATTAATTTTACTTGCAGTGGCGTTAAACGGAGAATAATAGGGACTACCTGCAAAGTCAGGTTCTGGGCCGCAAGCCGTATTTGGCTTTGGCTTCGTATGGAACTTTAGGTTCCTAGAATCCTGTTCTCCCCCCCCCACCCCTTCCTGAAGCGGGTTTGTATGTTGCGCCATTGCTTACGAGTTTAAAAACTTTTAAGGTATATACATGAATCTATAACTACTTTAACAGCCAGTATCATGTTTCGAAAATAAATCGTCACTTCCAATGTCACTGCTGACTTCTGAATGGATTCTGGCAACGCCATTTTCCCACACGATGCCGTCTTCCGTGCTAACCGTAATATTTTTTTTAAACAATGTATTACAAGAGTGATTAAGGGCAAGCAAAATTTGTGTCACTTTGTTTACGTCATCGAAAAAAAATTTTTCCTCTGTGTAAAATTTTCAGTAACGGCTGCTCTGTTTCTGTTTCCGTTGTTTGTTTTTTTCTGTCGCATTAAATTGCCACCTTTATACTTGAGTTATAATGAACTCCTCTTCATGGTGAAATTGTCATGTAACGGGAAATATTTTTTTAAAAAAGGTTATTTTTTTTTATCGTAATCTTATTTGGCATACGTAAATAATCCTCCGGGTTTCCTTGTTTTTTGTATGACGTCAACTATTTCCTTTCAACGGGTCTAAGAAGGAAATCAAGTAAGCAAATAACACTACTGTGTTGTAATATAACTTTATTAATTATAGGTCTGTGATACGAAAAATACGAAACAAATGGCACACAGGATACATCGAGATTTCTGGTAAAAGTTAAATCTATACTAGTATTGCCTGAAGTTGACGGAGAAGTTTCGGTGTAAGACAAACTCGATGAGCATAAAGACGGGCAATAAGCTGTCTTGTGAGCTTTTAGCATTAAAGACTCCTACTATAATAATTGATGTAGTAAGATGAAGATCATAATCAGATATAATTTTAGCAATGTTTTTGGAATACTTTAATGCGATTGTAACAAAGAGTTTAATTTTTGCTAAAGTTGTGCCCGTATGGATGTACACACACCCGAGTATGCATTTGAAGATGCCATGGACCTTTGCGTTTACTAGACAGACATCACCAGCCTTTGCGTCTTTCATTCCCAAAATAATTTCCGAATTGACTATGTTAACTCTATTACAATAAGGCAAGCTATTGATGTTGCGATGTATGGCGACTCCTCCGACTTGGCTACTTGATGATGATACTATCACCGATGATGAAGTTACAATTTAACTGCGCTTAGAGTATTAAAATATGATATTAGATCAAAAACCAGGCACATTCACTGGCATGGAATTTTCCATCCAAGTCTCACTGATCGCCAGATAATCAGATCGATTGATGATATTGTCTTCTGAGTCCACGGCTAAGCTTTGTGCATTAATTGCGGTGATAAGTATAAGACAACGCTGATCAGGAACACTGTTATAAAACATTTTTTCTTCAGCTAATAATGTAGGCAATGGATGTTGAGCCAAAAAATCTCTGGCACTCCTCTCGTACATCTCTAACTGTAGGAGACACCTGACTAAATTAAAGATATAACTTTAAGTCGTTTCGGGTATTGGTCATATTGCCACGCAGAAAGGAACGAGGCGATGTTATATTCAATACAAGATTTATTTGGTCGTAGTGTTTTACAAGGGCAGCACCACAACTGAAGACCTATATATCCAGTTGCAGTACTTTTATAAAAAAAACCTGGTGGAGAGTTCTAGAATAACCACCAGGGGAAAGATTAACATAAATTCAATTTACATAATTTGCAAATGTCCATAATACTAAATAACGAAAGTCATGTGATTAAATTTAACAAACAAGTATCTGAGAGGCTCGAACCCGAGCCACCTGCATGGTATGGCAGTGCTCTAACTGTTCGGCCACTCAGAGCGCATCAGTTTGTGACATTATAAAGGCCAAGTAACGATGTGATGCAACTCAAAGTAAGAATTTGGGCCAAGCTGTTATCAATGAATTTTTGACCACGCCGCTCAGTTACGTAGATTTATGTATCATGTTGTTCTTTATGTTGACATTGAACGCCTGATCGTCATCTAATTGACGAGGTAGATACTACACCATTGTGTCCATATCCGCAGGTACATTAATGGTGCCGTAACCGACGTATCTGCATGAATGACAGTCATGGTGATACTAGACGTAAACTAATCGGATCTGATGCGGACAACCAGTGCTGCTTAGATGGATGCACAAATCAGTTCGAACGTGACAACTCGGGCACTTTGTACGAGTCCAGTGAATTTTTACACGTAGTGCACTGTTTAAAGTCAGTCACTAGCTCTTCAGGAAAAGTATTATTAATCAATGTCAATGGTTTTTCTTTTGTTGACTTCAATGAGCGCAGAAACCATAGACAATCATACACATCATACTTATGTCCGAATGGATTACTGACAAACGTCGTAGTGAAACATACGCTAGCTGCTGCCTAATGTATCTTCATAAACAACGATCGTACACAATCGATGCCTACACCATCCGGTGTCAATATAGAAGCAATTTCATCAACCACTTGCATAATTTCAACTATCCAGCTGCAGCTGTACTGGCACCGTCGTTGGTCCGCTCGGTTGCAATCATTCTTTTCCGTTCCCAGCACTACTTGATTCAGTCTTATGGTGTTTTAGTCGTACCATTCGATTATTCTTGAGAAGCCCTTTCCAACTCTATACGATTTTTGCATTTTGACGCGTATAAGCTGACATTATTTATTTTTGATAATACTTTTTTTATTTTAACATTTTATTATATTCATTGTCACTATTTTACACTAATGTTTTACTTACAATTGATGGAATTTGAAGAGAGCTGACGATTGAAACTAAAATGAACGTCGCAGTTTCTTTGAGTCAAAAGTTATACTAAATAAAAATTTCGATAAGCAGCAAAATGGCGGCGCTGCCCCTCCACCACGTGCGATGAGTCACAGTCCTTACATACCGCTATAAATTCTCATAGCATTATAAATTATTTGATCCGTTAGCTATCTAATGGAGTGATTGAATTTTGGATAGAGGTGATAGATATGTAGCTGCAACACCAAACGGTATCCCCCCGATTTCGCTATCATTCCTTTTTTTTTAATTGCCTCCCACTGTCGAAGCAGTTTTAAAGACGTATCCCCGTCAAAAAACTTTCTAACTACGAGCAGACAATGATGTTTAGAAAATACTAAATACCAGAGATAAAATGCGGAATGGGATAAATCTTCGATGTAAGTAGCCAGAATAATCGGCCACATTTTTCCTTTTCAAAGGGATGGAAACTGAATTTTCCCCCAACCAACAAATGCTTGGCCTTCGATTGCCAATTTTTAAGAGTATTAACACTGGAAAAATAGTGCGTCTTAGATTCGAATTAATTCAACTTTGGTTTTGTTTTCTTACAAATCAAGACTCCTGCTTTCACCTATAGTGATCGTTAGTTTGGAAGCATACTGTACCAATGAAAGTTTTTCTGCAAAATTTTACCTGAATGATGATTTATAAAAACACACATAAATCCTTCATAACCTGTCGCATATCGGGGTTAAATATCTCTGAAGTTGCTGACGCCATTAGATCAGGGGTCTCACAAAATGTTTATTTTTAAAATTATAATTTTTGCTTAACTTTTTTTTACATTGGTTTTATTAACGTTTTGACAAATGTGTCATACTTCGAATATGTATGAAATGAAAACTCAACTCCTCAATATAATTCTTATTCTTTAAATACTGATTACATTTGATTTCTTCTGTGTTTCTATGTATTGAATTAACAACGAACAAATTATCATTCAAAGATGGTTCATCTAATTAAAGTCAGATATAATCACAATTCGAAATGTATTAAAGCAGGCCGAGTTTCTGATTTAAATTATTCTTTTATTTGTAGGAAAAATGAAAGTGCTGAATACCTTCTTCTTCACTCTCATTCTTGCCGGAGTATTGTGTAAGTAAACATTTTTAAAATCAGCTACGAAAAACTAATTTACTTATTCATTGTTTTTTTAATAAAAAGTATGTTTTTGTAGAATATTTCTAAACATTAGTCTTTACATGAGGATAAGAAGCGCACGCTTTAAAGGCTGCATAAACTTTATGCTGTTAATGTAAGTCGTTCAATAATTACTCTCCATCTTCAATTTTTAATTACCTTTGCTCTCTATACAAGCCACGAGAAAAAAAAGGATCATGCCTTCCAGATATTTTAAACCATTGATTCTCTTAGTTTGCATCCGGAAATCTTTTAGCTGTCTTAGAAAATGGCACTCGGTTAGAATGCATTGGGTGAGGTTAATTAGGAGTTAAGGGGATTATTTCCACAGTTACTTTATCGTAACTGAATTTAATAGAAATAAATCTATTAATTTGTTGTTTGAAAAAATCTTTCATTGATTTCCACATTTTTAAGCAATTTGAACAAATGCACCTTTCAAGAAGTTATAAAATTAGGGTCAAATAGAAAAAGCTGTGTTTTTTCATAGCATTTCGTCCTTCTGCTAATTTATTTTCAATCTATCCCTAAACATTATCTTAAATCTTGGGATTTTTTTTGCCTAGAGTATTTCTTAAGTTCTGTATTTGTGATATATTCTAAATGCTTCGTTCGGTTTCAAAGAAGAAAGATGAAAGGAAACCTTCCAAAACACACTCTGTGACCTTTATTTTTACTATGTGTTATAGTTTTTGAATAAGTAAACCTTTAAATGGAACACCATTGATTCAGAATCTATTATATAAGGAAATATTTGCCAATTTAAAATAACAAACACAATTAAATTAATAAGTATTTAAAACAAAAAAATTACCACACTTTTTAGTGTACTAGCTTTTACCCTCACATTTTTCAGGGTATTGCATGTGATGCTGTTTGGTTATATACAGTTTTTAGATTATTGATATCTAAGTCCAAGCATTAAACTTCGATTGCATTGAGAAACATGCTCATAGCTCTCACCTCTTGATTTAAAAGAAGGAATTTCTGAAGCAGAAGTATAATTACGTTGTGCATCCTCGTGTCCCCCACCCCCAGAGTCGATTTCCATAAAATTCGTTCATAGAAGATATGAATTAAGCAAGAGAAACAGGCTTACCAATGTTCTTAGCACTAACACTTAATGAAAATACAAAACTCGCAGTTGCCTCTTTCTTTCCCTTGTAGCAGGTTATTTTTCCGCCACTTAAAAATTCAATTTTTTTTCCTATTGTTTTCGAAATTTTTCCAAAAATGTAGGCTCCGAAATGTTGCAAGCCACATAACGTAATGGAAGCAAACTTAAAACACTTAAGTTAGTAATAAAATATTTCATTGTGGAAAGTAATAAAATTAATTCTTTCTCTGCAGCGGTATCTTGGTCGGCCGATTGTGAAGGCGTGCCCTGTGATGTAGTTTGCGAACTTGGTGGCAAAGAATTGTTTCCTGACTGCGCGTGCGACTGTCCTGGCAAAGAAAAAAGGTTCGTCTTTTCTCAACTCATTTCGTATTCTTATCAATGAATGAAAAACTTATCTATAGGCCACATTGGTGGATCAATGGGCTCTGATCGAAGGATAAAAGATTCAAATCTCGTCTTTCCTTAGTAAAAGGTGTGGTAATAAAATATATGCTTGATCATTAAAGTTAAATATTCGCTTGACTGAGCAAAAAAATGTTACAGAAAAATTATAGTAAATTTTATTGCATCTTCAATAAATTATGCTCATAAAATTATGCTTTTAATCTACTTCAAATCAAGAAATGGTTTGTTCAAAATAAAATAGCATATGATTATCTAAAGACGGTCAAGCAAATGGGTTTTATTGAATTTTAGATATCTATCATAGTTAATAGGAACATCAAATTCTTGTTAAATTTGTGGATGCTGCAAAATAACTTATTTAAACTCACCGAAGAGAGATGTCTTAGAATTGAGACCAAACAAAATTAGATTAGAACTCTCTACGCATGCAGTCATTATATCTGTATCGTTGAGTAAAATGAAGGTAGAGTTCATAAAACAACGAAACACATATATTTAAATTTAGTTTAGTTGACAGTATCTTCATAAATTCATTGAAATATTGTCTGAGAAGCATAGAGAGTACTTTTTCAAAAAGGATATATTATCATAAGCTGAATAAAATGGAAATACGCAAGTTATTTTGGTAATATGTTGATTCACTAATACTGGAAAAAATATACAGATTTTTTCACTATTAATCTTAAGCAGCACCAAAACAAAATCATCGTTTCCTAAATACTATAAAAAAATATTCCTAAAATATTTAGTTCATCATTATACACAAAAGCTATATATTCTGAAAACGAATGATTTTACGAAGCAATTACATAATTTAGTCAAATAATCAGTAGAACTCATTGTAAAATATATATATGCATACCGGGTGATCTAAAAGTTCATTAAAACTTCGGAAAGCTCATAAATTATAGTTTAGTCTTAGAAAGGGCTATACCAAAAAAAATAGGATTTTTGTAGCAGCCAAAATATTTTTTATTAAAAAAAGTCTCACCTGCATGTAATAGATTCCGCAGAATTACGCAAATTATTTTTGCTATAAAACACCGTGATACAAGCGGATTTCTCATTTGATTTTAGAATGTCGTGTTTACTGAATCGAACTTTGTTGCTGAAGTTGTTCTATATTCTAAAGATTCTTTGTTAATTTTTTTTACGATCTCACAGTTTATAATAAATTCTTCCCTTCTAAAGGAATTTCAAAGTTTTGGCTCACACGGTGTATACTTATACATCCATCATCGTTTCATTTTAGATTTTGAATAGATTACTGGTATAATTATGTAATTATATATATAGATATGTATACGACCACAATTGAATACAGAATTCTACATCCACTCATGCGGCTTCTAAGTAAATCTTATATATGTATGTTTCTTTGTTATAAATTAAAATATTGTAAAAATACGTAAAATTGATATTTGTTTTTTCATGCTGCATTTCAGCTTTTATACGTTTATAGACATTTTCTTTATAATAATTATATTCCATACAGTTAAATGATTTTTTTTCTTTTTAGGAGTAGGAAAGCAAAAATTACCAAACCAATTTCGATTTTGTTCAAGAAAATACCTCCAGCAATATTAGTGAAACAGTTCGAAAATTAAAAAGAGAAAGAAACACCCCCTTCACAGACTCCAATTAAAGGAATGGTTATTTCAACGGCGGGGACACAGTTGTTGTTAAGCTACTTCTACATTAATGTATACAGATAGAATGTAAACTTTTATTTTTTGAAGAAATAAAGCAAAATATTAATTCGACTATAAGATGAGTATTGTTAAAAAGGGAAAAATAATAAATATAGTTCGTTAGTGTTATTTAAAAATAAAGATTTTAACTGTACAATAAAAAATTAAATATGATGATTATTTAAAATCAAAGGGCCAATTATGATTTTAATATACTTTAATAATAATAAAATCTTAAAATTGGTCACATTTCTTATGCCAACCTTTTTGGGAAGCGTGCCACAATGTAATAAAAAAAATTACGCGTTCCACTTCCCACTTTTCCACTAAACTAAAAAATATGCAAAAGTGAAAAAATATTACTTATAGGCTTAGTATGGGTTATTTACACCAAAAACATATTTTTAAATGCAAGTCCTATATAATGAAAATGTAGAAAGAAAAAAAATGGTCGAGCAAATAAATTAAAAGTAGAAACTTATATTTCATTGTTGACAAATTTTTTAATTTTTACAAGATCAATCAGTCAGCTTTGGTACAAAATAAAAATAAGCAACTTGAAACATTTAATTTTAAATGATTACTAAGCAGTCAGTACTTTCTTAATGTGGCTTTTGAATTTGTAGTTTTATTACTAAATCATCTATATTTGGTTTAATTTGTGAAGATACTAACAAAATTAAGTGTTTTAGGTGCATATCAGTTAATTTTGATCGATATTTTGATTTAATTACGTTCATAAATGAAAACATTTCTTTACAAACATATGTTGATCCAAACCTACAATAATATCTGACCGCTAAATCATGTAAATTTGGAAAATTGCTTGGTGGCCACAAACTTCGAAAATTCGATGTAATTCGGATCATTTGCGGTTAAAATAATTCCCTTGTATTTTCTTTTCAGAGTAATAGGGTGCTGTAGGTCAATAATTTCAATTTGTACCCGAGGTTACAAATTAATGTCTTGAAGAGAAATCGAAAAAGGATTAGGGAAATGTTCAGTATTTTTTTATCATCTATAAAGACAGTGAAAGAATCCTGCAAAATGGATATTAAATTTTTAAATCTATCATAGTTCGGAACATTACTAACTTTGGCAGATAAGTCCTGCATGTGTGAATGGGAAATGAGTTAATTCTTTCTGTCCTAAATCCAGACAAAAAAGCAAAAGTTTGTTCACAAAAGATATATGACCAACTTGGGTAGGAAAAATACAATTTTTTCCCTGTAGTATTAAATTTAAATTGTTTAAATATTCCATTATAATGGTAAAAATAGCTAAATCCCACAGCCAATTTTCACTCCTGAAGAGCAAGCACTCTTTGGGAAATCATCGTTTTCTTCCAGATATTCTAAGACACATTCCCTCAAACTCCAAAATCTCGCAAGTGAACTTCCTTTGGAAAGCCAACGCTCACTACAGTAAAGGAGTAACTCGCCATTTTCATCCGTTTCTTCGGGGAAAAGCGTACCAAATCTTTGTCGATTCAGAGCACGAGCTCGTATTTTGTTGATACTGCACACCACAGGATCAGCAACGAAAGACAAGTTGTGACGGGGCTATCCGCGTGAATTCAATACTAATCCTCTTGGGAAACTTTGGGGCCAGCATTTTTACTATTTCACAGCCTCTACGGGAAAAACACGAGATAGTGATATGTTAATTAGTTTGACTATATAAAGTATATATATATATATATATATATATATATATAGATTTCGTAAATGTAGGAAGAAGGAGTTGGCAAGCTGCATGTAAGTATCGCCGGAGAATTACTTCACGACTTAGCTCGCATTTGATAGAGATAATTTATAAAAGTAAAGTGTTAAATTAATCATTAAAGGAAATTGATTCAGTAGTGACCTGAGGTTAGCAAGTGTTCGTCTCCTTGTCCATTCTGATAGCTGAGATTACTTAGACGGGAATATTAGAATTGAGTATTAGGATTAATCGAGGTATTAGGGAATCACTCCTAGGTTTCTACTTATAATTAAACTTGTGATTGTTTATGTGTTGTCAGTCCTGAATAAATAATTGTTACTATGGCTTTTGTTGGTGATGATATGTTTCCTCCCACACTTAGAGACGCGTCGGGCAGTGTGAGCTCGGTCCAAAATAGGACTGAGTCACGACAAAGTTTAAAACATCACTGAATAAGTCCCGGGCCTAATTTATAAAACAACAACTTTTCTGCAAAATTGAACTTTATTTATCAAGGTGCTCCCCTTCAAAAGTGATACATGCCTCCCAGCGCTGTTGTAGTTTTTTAGTACCTTTTTCATAGATCGATTTGTCTTTACTCTCAAAATAGACTTCTACTTCGGCAATCACTTCTTCGTTTGAACCAAATCTCTTTCCCTGTAGCATTCTTTTAAGATCTGAAAACAGCCAGTATTCATCGGGGGCTAGATCTGGACTGTACGGTGGGTGGGAAAGTGATTCGAAGTGCAATTCGCTCAATTTGACCATCGTTTTCGTAGACTTGTGGCACGGAGCATTGTCTTGGTGAAACAGTACTTTTTTCTTTTGCATTTGAGGACATTTTCTCTTTATTTTTTCATTCAGTTGATCCAATAGCACCATGTAATATTCATTATCAATTGGTTTGCCTTTCTCAAGGTAGTCAATAAACAAAATTCCATGCGCATCCCAAAATACGGAAGCCATAACCTTGTTAGCTGACGTTTGAGTTTTTGGACGCTTTGGACACCTTTCACTGATTGTTATCTACTCAGATGACGATCTTTTAGATTCAGGCGTGTAGTAATGGATCCATATTTTATCCATTGTCACATATCTACGTAAAAAATCCTGTTTATTTTGCTTAAAAAGTTTCAAACAACGTTCTGAATCGTCGATGCGTTGTTGTTTTTGATCGACAGTGAGATAACGCGCGGCACCCACTTTGAACACAACTTTCTCATTGACAAATTATCATGCAAAATAGCAAACGCACTGCTTTCTGATACCTTTAAATTCTCTGCAAGCTCACGCAACTTCAATTTACAATCGGCTAAAACGATTTCATGGACTTTTTTGATGATTTCTGGAACAACTGCAGAATTTGGGCGACTTAAGTGTACAACGTCGTTTGTGTCTGTACGACCACGTTTTAAGTCAACATACCATCTCTTAACAGTTGTTTGCGATGGAGAAGAGTTCGGATAACATTTATCAAGCCATTGTTTTGCTTTAAAAGTATTTTCTCCATGAGAAAGTAATGTTTAATTAGCACACGAAATTCTTTTTCATTTAATGTTTCCAAACAATTACCATTGTTGCCACAAAAAACCACTGTAACTTTATAACCGAACAAGATATTAACTCGAAATTTTGACTCGTGCTATTTGAAAGTTAGTACTACTAGGTTAGGCTTAGAAAAGTTAGAAGGTAGCGCGCCATCTATATGTTAGGCCCGGTACTTATTGAGTGATGTGTTAAGTCCTTTTCACAAAGAGCTTCTTAATGAATAATACAATGATACTTGAAAAATTTTCTTCCCAAATAATTTTCAAGCAATGCAACAAAATCTTTTATTTTTCCAACCATGCAAGGCACTCCATCTGTACAAACACTGTCTAATTTGTTCATTCTACTTTGTTAACTTCAATTAAATTTTTTAGTTTCTTAAAAATGTCTTAACCTGTAGCTTAAACTAGTTGGCGCAAATCAAGAAGTTCTTCTACAGTATCAAAATTATTGTTCGTGTAAAGCACAAAGATGCTTAACTGCGTATTGTCTGTGATATCACAGGTTTCATCCAAAGTTAATGAAAAATATTTGCAATTTTTAAGTTCAGAGACAATTTGCGTTCCAACATCCTGGGCCATGTCATCTATACGACGCATGACGGTATTTCTAGACAAAGCTATTTTATCAACCATATTTTTGACATTTAGATCACCAACATTTTGGGCGAAAATTAAAAGGCTACTTTTTATCATCTCCTCTCCGTCATAATATGGTTTTTTCTTGCGGGCTAACAACAAAGAAAGCTCATAAGAAGCCATCACCATGGTTTCCATTTCGTTATTTCTCTTCAGGAACAAAGATTGTTTGCCGGCTAAAGACTTCTTTTTTTATTGATAAATTCCGTCCGCAAATTTGATCCAACAGGATATTAGCTGTAGAAATCACTATGTAGTTGTTTGAAATGACGGTCCAAGGTAAAAATTTTTTGAAACTGCTATACAAATTCTACATATCAAACAAACAGGCTTGGAAGCATTTTGATGTGTAAACAAGTATTGTTCTTCCCAGACAATTTTAAAATCGCATGTTGCAATATCCTCTTCATAATTTCTTTTCTATGTCGAAGAATATATAACATATTGAAAATAAAAAAATTTTAAATTACGCTCAAATCTAAAAAGAATTTTAGAAAGGGAAAAAAGTTTAACGTGTGTCTTACTAAAAAGAGTTTAAAATCCATTGAGTCTGACAGCTAGAAATAATTTGGCGATGTTACTCTACAAATTATCTAGGCTCCGAATCCAGCATCCTGATTAGTCATGGAAGCAAGTTCTCACTCCCTCTGCTTTATAAAGCGGCTACTTTGTGCAGATAGAATGACTTCTACTGTATCAACAACTGCTTTCCTAATATATTGCAGAATTACTTCTTGACTTTACAGAAATCGTAAATAGCCACCACCTTCACAAAAAATTTTTTATCTGACATCTCGCTGGCAGCCAATAGCTACATACACGAAACTTCAGCACTGTAAAATGAAGCTGAAATTCGAATGGAAATCCGAGATGTTAAAAATTAACTCTCCGAGAGAGGGTGGCTTTTTGGGCAGATTCAAATTTATTGAATCTGCTCAAATAATTTATTTGTTTTTAGTCTCACGTTACTCAACACTTTTCTCGGACCGTTACAAAGCTGTGGAATTGTAAGTTTTGGAGCATGATCTCATTTTTGGCGCTATACTGAAGAAAAGAAAAAAATTTGCCTAGCGCCTTTAAAATCTCACGCTGAAAATACCGATTTCTACATATTCTCTTCATGATAATTTTCTATTGTAATTCAATTAATTCAGTAAAATTTTCATAAATGTTTTTTTTTGTAGTTTTTCAATAAGTCTCCGCGTGCCACAGTTATGACTCCCGCGTGCCACAATGCGGCACGCGTGCCGCGGGTCGGCCACCCCTGTCCTAGGCATTGTTAGACTCTCCTCATATTGTCTATGAAACTAACAACGACTATTGCAGATCCGCAATCAATGGACTCGTGAAATTGCAAAAGTTTGATTTTTACCTTCTCCCATTCTTATGTTGTCACCCCTGTCCTATCTGGATCAATAAATTGCCCGGCGCGCCTGGTGTAGAAGGAAACATATTATCACCCAACGAAAGCTTGCCATAATTACAAATATTTATTAACAACACACAACAACAATTACAAGTTCACCAGTAGAAACCCTGAGTGATTATTCACCCTAGATTAATCCTGATACACAACCCAAATATTCAGTTCTAACTTTTAAATCTAATATTCCCTACTAAGTAATCTCAGCTATCAGACAAGGAGACGAACCTCATTTCAACGTCAGGTCGGTATTAACCCAATCCCTTGATTACTTCAATAATTAACAATATCAATTACTATCTAATACGCGCTAAGCTCGCTGAAGAGATCCGTATACGATACTTACAATTAGTTTGGCAAACTTTCTTCCCTTTCTTACTAAATCTAGACTTTATATATGTCGAACCATTAGCATATCACTATCTCGTGTTTTCACGAGGAGGCTGTGAACAGAATAATTGCTACCCCAAAGTTACCCAAGAAGATTAATGGAAAATTGACGCGGATAATCTGTCACAAAGTGATTATTCCTGCAAATAAAGGGATTGAAATCATTTTTATTTACCGCCCTTGAAATTGCTTTTATTCACATAAACTCTAGAATTTTTCTGCTATTGATATTCTCTTTATGGCGAGCTCAAAGAACACATTATACTTATCCTTTTGATATATATATATATAGAAGTTATATATATATATATATATATATAGTATATATATATATATATATATATATATATATATATATCCTGCATTCGCACCAGAAGGTTCAACAGGGTATTAAATCCAATTGTTCTTTGCCTTCTGAAATAAATGATCCTTTCTTTGATTTTCTAATCATATCAAATAGTCATTATGTATGTAAAATTTCCTTTCATTTTGACGACTCCTCCTATGTGCTGTAATTTTTTTTTGTCCAAGTGTGTATGTATTTTCTGGGCAATTTGAGTAAAATAGGAAACAAATAAAGTCTTAAAATAAATATGGAAGAAACTAATGTTTCATAAAATAGGACAAATACATGTTGAAATTCATAGTGTTTGTATAGTGGTGATTATTAAAAATACATTTTCTCAAAATGATGTTTTTCAAACTGCGTGTATTTTTTCCTAGAATCTACTGTATGACGAAACATGCAATTTGTATTGCTAATAACTGATATATAGTTATTTACTCTGAAGAGAGCTTTTAGAGATATTCCCAACTATTTTGCCAGAGGATAGTAATTGTAACAAAAAATGACAATTTTCAAAAAATTCATAGTGATACTTTGACGTTGCATGATTTTGAAAAAAAACTAAACAATATATTTGAATTATCTCATTTCAGTATAAATATAAAAGTCTAATTAAAATACAGACAAATTTTAAAGTCCTAATATTTAACAGTTTCTGAGAAAAAGGTACATAAAAAGTTCACTTAATATTGGCGGTATAGGGATATCGACTGTCTTAAGCGCTTATGACACCTATGAAATAGTTGCTTAATTTGCGAGCATACAATTTGGCTGTTGCGGTAATACGTAAGAATCTTTGTCTTTTGATTATAGGCTAGATTTTTGTACTATTTGGCTACAAGGATGAAACAGGGAATCTGCGTATAAAGGAAGAAAAGCAATAACTTTTTTTCTTTTACAAGGAAAGGAAATGTCGTAGGAACAGCTTTTTTAGACCAAATGCTCCTGCTATTCGGATGGAAGTAAGTAAGATCTACCGCTAAAGGGTACTGATACTCAGGTGATGATTTAGCCCTAAGCTCAGCTTATTTTGGGGTCCCTAAGCTCAGCTTATTTTGAGGTCGACGACCTTCTGTGTCGTGATATCAACACTAGATGAATTGTAGTCTAACACAGCCATAGATAAATAATACCACCAACATTCAGATTAGCGAGAATAAAGAAAAGCAACCACAAACTCAAGGGCCTTACCACGGTGATACTTAGGTATCATCGCAACAATCGCCAACTCTATTAACTATTCGCCATGTTGACACAACCAATTTCCTACGTGTTGTACGCGCTAAATTGGCAACCATGGGCTTCGTTTCAAATAATGTCGCAAATAGTTTGCAATAATACGTAGGTACCCCAACTGTTTAGTACCAAAATATGCACAAATGTTTATATCATTGACTCTTTACAAATAACATAAAATTAATAAACAACAGGGGGATGAAAATTCTCAGATACAGCAAAAGGTTAAAGAGTGTAATCAGGTTTTCTCGATAATTATAGTACAGCTAAGCTCAGGAGCATAAACAGCTAGAACATTTTATGGAAAGTTACGCCTTAAACTGGCCAGAACAATCAAAATAGTAGCTTTAATTATGTTAGGCCTTGCAAGATGAGTATTTGTTCTATTACACTATAAACATAGATTATAAGAAGTAATCATAAACAAAAACTACACAGATACATAAATTTATTGCTGTGGTTAGACTATAATTACACCCATTCATGTTGGCCGGCTACAATTCCCATTCGATGTTGATATCACAACACAGACGGTGTTCGGCGACAAAGTAAGGAAAGCTTAGAACTAAATCATCGCCTGAATATCAGTACACTTTAACGATGCATTTTCCCACTTCCATCCGTATATCAAGGCTATTTGGTCTGAAAACGCTGCTCCAAAATCACATCCTATTTGTTAGAAATTGCGTAAAAGGATGAAACACGTTTAATAAAGAACAATTCACGGCGTAAGACATCGAAATTCGACAATAAGCAAAGTTGTTTTGCCAAATCGAAAAAGGAAATTTTGAAGGATCGTTTTTTACAATGATTTATTCGAAAATCAAATATAATTCCACCTCAAAGAGTTTAAAACGAATAACTAGGACTATAAATAAATATTTTTACAATAAAATCTGCTACAATCTCCCAAAAAACTGCTTGAAACCTTAATTTTCGCAGAGTTACGACTTGACACATCTGTTGACGACACACAGTGGGTAAAAAAAGTATTGCAATTGCCTATAATAGATCAAATTAGCTAACAAAGGAAATGCTTGACAATTTTAACTGGACATAACGAACACAGGAGGTAATAAACACACAAATCTAATGAAACTTTCATTTTAATATGTCTTTTACACAAAATATACAACAAAAACGTATTTTGCATGTCAAAAAAGTATTGGCAAAATAATAAGTAAAATGTGAGAACAAAATCAGGATATGTTTAAAACTTAGTATGCATTTATAACAGCTTGTAACTATTTCTCATAGAGAAAACCAAAGTCTTGGTTGTACTATTGGGAATTTTGTGCCATTCTTGCAGGAGTATACGCTTAAGTTCGTCTTTACACGAAATTTTATATTTCCTGCTTTCTACGTCCAATTTGTGCCATAAATTCTCAATTAGATTTATATCAGGCGATTGAGGCGGCGTCTTTAACTGGCGAGGAAAGTTATACAGTAACCACTCCCGGGAGAGGTTCGCTGCATGTTTAGGGTCATTGTCTTGTTGAAACACAAATGATGTTCCTAAGCCAAGTTTTTGGGCACTGGATTGCAAATTATGGCGCAATCTATCGATGTACGTACGTGCTGTCATAATACCATCAATGAAGCCCAGTTTACCGACTCCGTTTGCTGCCATACAGCCCCAAACTAAGACGCTCCCTCTACCATGTTTCACAGTCGGTGCTAAATGTTGTTTTTCCAGTTCGGTGTTTGGCTTTCTTCACACATATTGTCGTCCATCACTCCCGAAAATGTTAAACTTCGATTCATCGGAAAAAATAACTGTGTTGCAAAACTCATCTGATAAATTAACATGAGATTTTGCAAAATCTAATCTCTTTCTTTTGTTTCTTTCCGAAAGGAAAGGTTTCTTTCTAGCTGCCCTTCCATAATAACTTTCTTCATGTAAAACATTCCATATAGTCTGTACACTAAAAGTTTTATGCGAAGTATTAGCAACATCTTTGGCTAACTAGGGTGCACTTATTTTGGGATTCTTCTTAACCTCTTTGATAATGCTATGTTTCTCCCTTGCAGAAAATATTCCAGGCCGTCCACTTCTAACCTTATTTTCTGTGAATCCTGTCTTACTGAACTTTTTTACAACACTTCTGACAGTAAATAAACTTATGTTCAGTTGTATTCCTATAGCACGATAAGTTAAACCCTTATTTCTGAGCTGAATAATCATGTTTTTAACATTAACATCCAACTCCTTCGATTTCGAAGCCATTTTATCACAGCATTAACAAAATAACGTTTTAAAAATTTTGAAATAGCACTGCAGACTTTATACTAACAGGCTTTCTCTTATCAGTCTAAACACGGGACCTCGACATGACAAAATTTGCATAACAGTTAGAACTTTGCCAATACTTTTTTGACATGCAAATTTACGTTTTTGTTGTATATTTTGTGTAAAAGGCATATTAAAATGAAAGTTTCATTAGATTTGTGTGTTTATTACCTCCTGTGTTCGTTATGTCCAGTTAAAATTGTCAATCATTTCCTTTGTTAGCTAATATAATCAATTATAGACAATTGCCAATACTTTTTTTACCCACTGTATTTCCATTTAGCTAAAAAACCACTTAAAAATCGTGTTTTAAAAAAATCTAACGCAAATTTCAAAAAACACTCTTCGAAGTTAATAGCATAATGACCTAAAGCTTCTACATGCTAAGTTTCACACTTCTGGGTTGCTTAAAATGGCCGAAACAGCTGAAAAACACAATCTCTTTCTTTTATTAATATAGATATGATTTGTTCTCTCTGTTAAGAAGAAATTGGAATGCTAATGGGAAGAATAATAGGAATTTCATAATAAAGTAATAGAGACATTATATTAGAAAAAAGGAAATAGCAGCTACATTTTGAAATTACACAAGTGGCTTTAAGAAAACTGCTGTCAGACCGTAGCTTACTAAGAAACCTGTTGGGTATTGAAATATTCTTCTTCCGGGATCAGGAACGAAAACTATCAAAACACAAGATTTAGTTCTCTTAAGGTAGAAAAGGAAATCAATTGTGCAGTTTAGATAAGTGGCTTTCATATATGCTGGATCAGTATCGTAGTTAAGAAAATATTGATTACTCGAAAAATTTTCCAAGAGTTTCAGAATCATGAATATTAAGTCATTCAATCCAAACCAAGAAAAATTAGTTACACAAGTCGCCAAATGTTTATTTGAAGATTAATTTACATATCTATTTAAATTTGTCGTCCACTTAACTGTGATCCAAAATTATAAGGTCCATTACCAATAGCAATTGGGTAGTTTCAAAGTGATACGTGAACTATAAACAATTAATCAACCGCTTTAATGATATTTAGAATAGAATTGTTTTTGTACTGAAATATTCGGAATTTAAAGAAATTCATGATATATTCAGATTCGTACCAACATATTGTATATAGATGCAAAGCACTTTTTTAAGCAACGAATAAATAAAATTTGTACTCTTACAAAATAGATGTACGTTTTTGCTTTCTAAATTCTCTATAATAAAATAACATTCTAGTGGAAATGAATATTCTGATCATTAGCATTCAAGTGCTTTTCGAGATTTCACTTAAATCAATAAAAAATAAGCAGTCACTTTTTTAACACATTTCTTGGATTTCTCAGCTTTTTAGAATAATAACTTGAGTTTAAGCTATAGAAAGAAATGTCAAAATTGAGTTCAAAAATGGGTTGCATATTGTGAGAAATTAGGAAAAAGCCTTATTTTTCAAAATAATTTGAACGAATCAGCTATTTTTAGCTGTTTTTGAAATAGACTACTGATATGTGCTTCAACCTTTGATAGCAAAAGGAAAAGTCCCATATCCAATCTTTAATAAACTGATATATCTTCTACATAGACAATAGCATACTATTCAAGAATGCAGATCGAATCAATTGACGCTTTTATTGTAAAACTGAAAGTGTCCCAAGCAATTTACATGTCACAAGTGAGGATACTTGTTAATGAGTCATACATGTATTCCTTAAGTATGATGATGATGATGTATTTATAGATAAAGTTAAATGGTACTTTTATTTTCCCCTTACTTTTGTGTCTCGTTTGTTGACTATTTTGTGGATTTGAATGCCTTCTTCTTCAATGGCGGACATTATGTTGTCAAAATTGGTATTGATAGGAAGTACCTCAATAATAATTTTTAAGCGTCATCTTTTAGCACAAAGGATTCGATCTCTATCCTTAACTCATTGAAAAAGCGACTAAGCTGTTTGTATGCCTCAGCGTCAGCCATTGTGACCTTAAGAAAGCATCTAGTGAGTTCGAGAATTGAAGAGAAGCTCTTATTTATGCATTAGCGAAAATAGGTGGAAAAATTATATTTTTAAAAAACTAAAAAGCATTCTTTTATGGTTAATCGAACTAAAAATTAAAAAATAATTCTTAATATAAGAATAAAATGATTAACGAGAAAATTAATGTCATTGAGGGAAAAGCGTGTTGTGTTCGATATCAATTGTTATAATGTCTTACAAAGTCTATTCCGAAATTTTGAGTTAGTGCAAAAATGTATTATAAAGCATCCCACGCTTTGACCAAAATGACATTAATTTTCTCGTTAATCACATTTTATTCATATATTATAAAAATTCTTTTTTACTTTTTTTTCAATTAATCAAAAAAGTGTGTGTTTTTCTGTTTTTTTTTAAACTATAATTTATTTTAATTTTTTTAATTTGATCTATTATGAAAGCATGTTTTTTAAAAATATTTTTAAACTATCATTTATTTATTGATGAATTAATCTTAAATGCGTCATTTTTTAGAATTTGGAATACCCATTGGCACCCTATCAATGCGTCGATACAGCCTGGTTTGCAAAATGTAGCATCAGCCAACTGAAGTAAATCTGGAAGAGTTATGTTTGAAATATTTCACGCAGAAGAAGGTGTAAAGTCAATGATATTTTTTCACAAAAAAGAACTCAATATTCTCTCTGAAACTTGTATCAGCGTTAGTCATAAAAGTACACGTTTTGAATCGAAGAGTTTGTGAGAAATTATTGAATTCAGTGATCTCTGGAACATTTTCCGGCTGTTTTAGCAAAATGAAGCAACTTATGATTTACATTCCAAAGACCCGACAAGAGAATTTAGAAAAACTAACTGTGTGTCTGAGTTTAAGTACGAGCGTTTTTGCTTTTAGTTTGTATCTTAATATTTTAGTCTTCAAATCTGGAATTAATTTGCAAATCTGGAAATGGTATATGGAATTAGTCGCAAAATCTGGCAATAGTTGATCATGATGATTCTGATCAGGACAAAGGTGCAAAATTCAGAAATTATTCTATTGTTATCTGTCCTTGAAAAGTGTGCAAAATTTCGAAATAATCTGACCTTTTAAAAGTGTAAAAATAGAGTTCAAAGATTCCGTTACATACAAATGGAGCTTCTAAAAGCGTGCTAAAAATGGGAAAGCATTTGTATTTTGAATTCAAATTCTAAATGCCCTGTGACTTTCTGCTCCTTAGCCGCATTGGTAACTTCTATCACCTGTTTGTTATCTGCAACTGGATTAGATTAGGGTGAAGCGAGGAAACTGTCTCACTATTTAAGAAGAAAGAAATTAGGTGTTTTTTACAAGAATTTTAAGAGGGGGATAAAGCTTTGAAAATCAGCAGCTCTTTTACTCGCTTTTATGTGTTAGAAAAATCATTCATCGGTGCTAGATGGGTTGACGCCTTCTCTTTCTTCTTATGAATTTCGATCTGCAATCGGGGCAGGTGGGGTAGATCAAGTAATAGGCCGACAACAAGCAGATGATTTGCCTTATTTTGCATTTTTCAGCAATTTGTACACCGAATATACATTCTGAGTAAAGAGGGTTCTTTTGTTATAATGGTCGTTCCCAGCAGTATCGTGCTGAAAAAGATCCATAGCAAGGAAGAGCTGAATTGTTTCATTGCCAGCGTGTCCGAGATTAAAACCATTGTTTTATTTTTTTTTTTATAAAGGAAATGGAAACTATATAAAAGACGGTTACAGAAAGTATGACAGAAACATGAAGCACAAGAAACAAATTACCTCCCCCAAACACATTTGAAAGCAATATAAACAGCTACAAAACCACCAATTAAGGAAAAACACTAAAACACAACACACGAAAATTAAACATTAAAAAATATGGAGAATAATTCTTCATGTTCATTAATACTTCAAAAACTGCAGAACTTTATTTTAAGAACATTAAAAGACATAATAAAAATACCAAAGCTCCTCAGGAAAACTTGTTAAAAATTTTATAAAACTTACATAGAAAGAAAATGTGCATAACATTACGCGTAATAAATTTATCCTCAAGTAAAGAAGCTTCCTACAATCTTCTTGCTGGTACAAAAAAATTAGTGCTTAAAATGCAAAACACTCAATATCATATTGATAACATTATAAAAAATAAGATTTCTCGTCATAAACTTCAACTTCGGAATATCTAAAACTTGGAGCAGATTTGACGAACATCAATACTGCGAATAAAATATTTTTTTTTACAAAAAAAGTATTTTACGAATCTATTTTGCACCTTTTAAGCCTTTCCATATCATTTTTGTAATAGGGCTTCCAAATAAGGATGCAGCGTTGGATTTTCGAAATGATGTCATCAAAATAGAAAACTTTCGGGGAAAGATAATTATAAAATGCTCTAGTTTTGTGTTCACTTTTTCTATATTCCCTGAAGAGCCAGTCATCAAAACATTCTGTAAAGCTTAGTTTTTTGCTGTTTAGGCAGAATCTGAATTCTTTTTATAGCCATAGATCATTTGCTATAGCGATATAAGGTTTTATATTGGAATCTATAAATTTGTTTCATTTTGCAAAGTAACCAAACTTTGTTCGTATTTAGTGTTGATCAGGAACAGGAAGAGTTATGTTTACCATGTGGATGCAATTGTTTAAAGTAGGAAGCGCTCTCTGTTTCTTTCTGTCCATAGATTTTTTAAAAGAAATTATTCCCCATTACATCCAACGCTCTTTCTCACACTACCTCTTTTTCATGAAATATTCTTGGTCAGGTTACATCGTTTTAAGGCACAGATCTCTTTCTTTATAAAATTCGAACATTAAATCTGATGGTTGCAATTAAAAAAGAAGAAAAGTACAGTGAAACACGTTGAACACGAAAACGCTTCAGACGAAATAATACAACGGTTCCGACAAACTACTTTGTATTTCCATGCTTTTTTTTTCTTAACACTAAACGAAAATCACTTAACAAGAAAAGATTTCCTTTTTAGGATGGGAAGGATAGTAAAACTGAGTTGATTCTTAACGAAATGTTTGTGGAAATTTCTGTATTGTTGGACTGTCCTATTGTAACATCGGAAAAATTCGCTGCAGTAGATTATGATAATTTGCGTACCACCTCAATTTTGCAGGTAAAGACACTTTCGAGCTCCTTCAAAGCTCCAAAAATATCATTGATGCAGATTCGGCCGACCAAAATGAAATGAATTTTGCAGCTTCTGTTGCCACATCATCCGAAAGGAGGAACATCTTGAAAAGTAGGCGCAGTTATATAGATGCACATTCCAATGGTGAAAGGAATAATACAATGGACAACATAGAACCATTCGTTGACTATTGGTGCTATTATTTTCTAAAAACTCAAAAAATGTTTTGTCTTTCAAAAAAGCTCGAAAATTTGTATTAAATTCCTTTAAGTTTTTGTTTCATTGATTTTTATTAAATACATATGTATGTAAGCAAAATGTTCTCTAATAAACTTAAATGCGTTGAATATTTTTTTGCAATATCCTTTAACACGAAAACATATTTTAGTCCCTTCAACTTCGTGTTAAATAATTTTCGATGTATTTAAGAAATGCCAATTGGAGCCCAAAGTTACACCCAAACATTCCTTTTTCTTTAACAGGCATCCAGCTCTTTTCTTAAGATTTTCAAAATCGAACTTGTTATAGCTGTTATAATGAATAATAATGATACTTCAGCAGTTCTAATCTGTGTTCGTAATATTATTCGTCTAAAAGGTGTGTGTGTTGGGAGAAGGGGTTATAAAACACAACAGTGGAATCTTACTCTAATATTAAAAATTTTAAATTTGCAAATAAATCCCTTTTGAATGAAAGAATGTTATTTTTGAAATGTTAAAACTATTACAAAATTGCAAGAACAAACTAGAACCACCTAAAAAAAAGCTTGATTGATAATTTGAGTACTCTTAAACACACATATACAGATAGACTACGAAATTTATTCCTATGTTACGATTATGTTATCCTGGGTATTTATTTTTCTAGGAATCAATTTATTATTTAAAAATATATCCTTATATAATCCCAGAATATTTCTCGCTTGTTCTTAACTTATTTTTATAAATGCAAAAGTAAATTCACTTCTTTCTTTTATACATTCTGTTCAGAAGTTTAGTTATCTCAAGGATTTTTTTTCTTTTATTCAACTTCTAATGTATACTAACATTATTCAATTTCAAATTAGAGTTTCGAAAGAAAACAGAAGTTTAATACCTTCAAGAAAGTTAAGGAACAATGTGCTCTGATCCAGGAGATATGACAACGCATTTGGTAAGAAAAAACCTTTTAGTCAAACTTTTTGACAATGCGCAGCTAGCTCTGTTGCAATTTATGTGAATGATGGATACTGATTTGATGTGCCACGTATTTGTATTACTCATTAATACGGTATAAAAGGGAGGCATTACTGGGAGTAGAATTCAAGAACTGATTTCTTTCTCCATCAAGAACAATCAGGTAGAATTTTGAAAATTTTCTTCATTTCTAACATTATATTTGCTATATTTAAAACTAGTATTTTCTTCTTATTGTTATAAAATTTTAATATATTTTTCATTCTTTGATTCGTTTTGTATAAGAAATTACGAATTTGGCTTACATTCCTGTAAAATAATTAAATATAAAATTTTGGTTCCAAGTAATATTTATGAAAAATTATTTCCAGAAATATTTGATTGGAGATATAAATTTATTTTAACACCAAAAAAGTTATGCTACCTCATGTCGGAGAATTCAGGTATTTAAAAATTTACAAGCCCCTTAGTAAAAAGAAATGATACATTTTCAAAGCATTAACTGAAAAGCCACCCATTTGGAATTTTAGAATTGATTTATGTTTTAAGGTTCATGTTAAACTTTGTTTCAATTAAAAATGTCTCTACTCGGAATACATTATTCTCTTGAGCGAATATAATTTTAATTATTTTACAGAGTAGACATGTGCTCTACAATATTACAGAAAGTTGTGTTGAAAAATGTCAGTGATATTACAGAACAGGTTCATGGGGATAATTCCTCAATAATAATATTATTTTTACCGTGAGCTCATTTTCCTGAACTGTAACAAAGAAAAATGAACCTTCGACTTAAGCAATTAAATGCAACGCAGTTAGAATTATAAAATTTAAGTCAATCCAAAATTAAATTAATATCCATAGGGAAAAAATTTAAATTTTTTACAAATACACATTAATAAAATATTGATTTTTTTTTACATTCTTGTGCATTATCGATGATCACAAATCTTTAAAATGGACATTTTCCTCTTTTTATCCTTTCCTATTTTTTATTACATTTTATAATTGATCGTGTGTGACAAGAGATGGGAAGAAAAACTTGCGCCTATGATATCAAAATTCCTAAGAAACACTCAAATGGGGAACACTGGAAAACCATTCGAATGATTGTTTTTTGACTTCGAATCAACACGTGGGTTAACAGCGACGGACATAGTACCACCTTTAAGTGACGAGGATGACAGCTTGGAACATGAGAACAGCAGAAAATATTGCAGATTAATTTAATTTATTTAAGACTGAAAATAGTCGTGTAGTGTAGCTCGGTTATCAATTCCCTCATGTGATCATGCATTTAGCTTCGGTTTAATCCTTTTTGTCTAAATGTGATTGCATAGAAAAACTGAAGATTAAAATAATATCGTAGTCGTATTTGGACAAAAGACAATGGAACAGGCAATTTGAATAACACATCCATTTCAATTAGAAAAGTAAATATCACCATCTTCATTCATAATGTCCCTCATATGTCCTTTAGTTTTGCTGCATTAAAGGATCCATTGAAATGCGCGGTCTTTAGCTTATCGGATTTATTTTTCACTCCTGTTCTCTTTCAAAACTCTGGTAACACACAGAATTCCATTTCTAGAGAAGATCCTCAACTGAAAAAAATATTTTTAAAGAGAATTTCGTTTTTTTAAAAATGATCTCCCCCAAAGATGTACTACAAACAAACAAAAATTTAACCTCTATTTACAAATAGGAGCTTATCAGGTTATAAATGGTGTTAGGAACGATAAAAATCTTACATTAATCAAATCTGATTTTATAAATAGAATGAATTTCGGACTCTTTTCAATTTATTTCCATATCAGTGCAAATTTTGAATAGTATAATTAGATAATTGCAAAAGAACTGTGAGCGCGTCCTATTTGAAGCCGCTCTTTCACCGTCTTGCCTGTGGCCGCGGTAGCCAAGTGGTCTAGGCATCGGATCATGGCTAGCGTGTCATGAGTTCGATCCCAGTACCACTGAAGACCCGCCGTGAAGGGAAGCGATGCACGTTAAATCTGTCGAGAGCTCAAACGCCCTCCCGTAGTCCTCCTAACTACGTACTTCTTGTGGTGTGGTAGTTAGGAGAGGGGGGGGAGCAGCTCAGGTGTCGTCCGCGTCACTTGACCATGGTTCAAAATTACGCGGACCGTCGCCAAAAGTGTAGCTGAACAGTGCGATGTTAATATTCACCCACTCATTGTCCTACCTATCTAAGGGTATGGGGGAATACAAAGCATCACCAGAAACTTCCATAATAATTATTATTTTATTACTATTAAAGCACACTAATCAACCTCAAGTGAAACTACAAAATGAGACCCTAGGAGTGATATAACGAGAGCAATCTACACTAAGAAAAGAAGCGCTAGTAATCTGCTTAATTTAATTTAATCTACTCTATCTTGGATTATTAATTCTCAATCCACTAATTTGTTATAATGGCAAATTCCTTCCTTAATTTACGTTGTGATAATAAAATAATCTCACCTACGTATCACTGCAACAGTTCCTCTGCTCCTTCTATCTTACCATCACAAAACTTTGACTTTATAGAGTCAAACTAATCTACATATCAAGGTTTCTTCTTGAGGGATGGCTGTGAATTAACACGAAAGCTACTCCCAAAGTTCCCTCAAGTGGATTATTCAGAAGGTCGTGTATAGATCCGTCACAGAACTACATCCAAAAGCAAAAGAGCCTAACCTATGGAAGAATGTAAGGAAGAAGTAGTAGTTAATTTTGTTATCTAAAGGAAATGAGATTCTTCTTTGTCACCAAAAGAAAACATTTAAGGTTTTCTAATAAATTAGCCAGTTACTGTATTTACTCGAAACTAAGCCGCCATTGATTCTAAGTCCCACCCTCAATTCTCTACACGTTTTTGAGAGCAAAAAACTGTGCAAAAATTTCATCAATATCCGATACTTAAAAATTTATTTAAAATTTTTTTGAGGAAAAATAGAAAGACGTTTTAAAAATTAATTTATTTTATTACCAGTGGCGTAACGGAGAATATTACGGACCTCCTACAAAGTAAGTTTCTAGGCCCAAATCCGTACTTGGCATCAGACGAGCTTTGGGCCCCCTAGAATCCTGCCCCTCACACTTTGATGCGGGGTTTGTACGTTACGCTATTATGTACCAGTATTAAAAACTTTCAAATACATACATGAACTTGTAACTTCTCTAACCGTCAGTATCCTGTTTCGAAAATGATTCGTCAGTCCTATTGTGACGGCTGAATTCGGAATGGCTGCAGGCGTCACCATTTTCCCACACGGTGCCGTCTTCCATGCTATCCAATGTATTTGTCATGCAGCATTTCTTTAAAACAATGTATTACAAAAGAATGAGTAAAGGCAAGTAAAATTTTTGTCATTTTGTTTACGCCCTCGACATATATTTCTTTCCTCTGTGTAAAATTTTCAGTAACAGCTGCTCAATTTTCGTTTCTATTTATTTATTTTTTGGCATAAATGGCCATCTTTTTACAAGCTTTTATTTAACTTGCAGTGCATGTATGTGTGTAATTTATTTGAGTGGAATCATGCAATTCAATTTTGAAGCTGATATCTTACGCCGATTCAGCTGAAATTTTATATACACGTTTAGATTGGCTGAGAATGCATGTTTTGACCATTTATATTTCGATATTGCAATTAGTTTAAAAGATATTAAGCAAAAACCTTAAAACGCATAATTGTCTTATCCCCGTGGGCTGTTTATTCCTCTGTGCTCGGCGACGCAAAATAAAGAACAAGAAATGGGGAAATTTTTTTGGAGTTTTGACGTTTTTAAAGCAGTGATCTGATTTTATCTGTAAAACTCAGACAAAAAATGATTACAGAATTGGAAAGGTCATTTATTTCGCCACGATATGGTATAATGTTTTTTTTTTTTACAAAATTATAATATTTGTATTTTTTACGATTTTTTTTTAAATGAGTCTATGTTGATGCGTTTCTACGAAAATGATGTTTAAACCGTTTCGCATTAATTTTTTTCGTTTAAATGAATCGACATTCCATACTACAACAGTTCACGCCCTGCTCTATTAGAATAAATCATATAAAAAATAAAATGAAAAAAAATTTTTTACGATTTTTCAAAAAATACTCAAAATTTTAATTAAACATTTCATAACTTCGTCATTTATGAAGTTATTCGTCATTATTTGTCATTTATTCGTCATTATGATCTCACGAAACTTTTTTTTCGTGTGTAGAACAATAGTATCCGAGATCTGTACGAAGATAGAAAAATTCCTTAAAAATTGTGGATTTTAAAAAAATTTGTGTTTTTTGTCTAATATCCTTTTTTGCAAGAATTAATTCAGTTAACCAGGGATGGTGAACCAATGGCACGCGTGCCACGATGGCACGCGACACAACATTTTGGGCACGCCACCGAACCAAATGGTTTGCATTTTAGTTCAAGATATTTCCGCAATAGATTGGTCAATCAAGGAATTTTCAGCGAGATTTTCTCAGTTCAAAGAATTATTGGAAACACTCTTCATTATGTTCCCTGATGTGACTTTATTTGGTAAACTGAACTTATCCCAATTCTATTGAAGAATTTGAAATTTAACTGTTTGATTTCCAGTCTAGTTCAATATGGATTCAAAAATTTATTGAAAAAAAAAAAAAGGTGGAGTTGATTGAAACAAGAAGATTAACAAGCAATGCAAGTAAAAATGCGAGTAACGAAATTTTGTAAACATGGAACTCAATTCCACGCACATTTAACTGTTTGAAGCAGCTGGTTCACATATGCTACTTTAACCCTATTTTCATCTAACTGTGCTTGAGAGTCATTGTCTTCAGAGATGAATAACATCAAAGACCGGCTTAGAAACCGTTTTGGCAGATGACTCCAACTCAGCATGCATTCTGCTAAGTTCACCCCTTACAATCCTGATACAAGTGATTTGTCATGTAATCTGCAACAACAGAAGTCACACTAATGCTTTTTTTTTATTTGAATTACGCGTATAACAAGATATTTAATACTTTACAATGCAAAGCGTATTTTTTCGTGGTAAATAATTTTGAATTGCTAGTATTTAGTTTTATTATTTTCCCAATAATATCACAAGTCAAAATTGTCTGGTGGCACGTCCATATCTCATTAAATATTTCCCAAGAAAAAATGGCTCTTTAAGCCATAAAGGAACGCCACCCCTGAGCAAGACTGTTCGAAATTAACCGGCCTAGCAACAATGATGCGCTGAATGAGATGGACAGACTGAGAAACCTGTCCAGCGATAAAAAAAAAGTAAAAAATAAATTAAAAGTAGAAAAACTTTTTAAAAACAAGCTTTTTTTCAAACGCACTAAGAAGAATAAAATAAACTTTTAATTTAAAACGTTTTTTACTATCAACTTATAACGTCATTGCACAATTTATATGATATAAAAACTTGTCGCAAGATTTACCTGTGTAGATAAACAAGTAAATTAAATAATTTCGTGTGATTGATTTCAATTTGTAAAATTTTTAAACTAAGTAAATACGAGTACTTTAATCTCGCAACGAGCTTTTATATCACATAAATTGTGTAATGACGTGATAAGTTAACAGTAGAAAGAGTTTTAAAGAAAAAGTTTATTTTATACCTTTTAGCGCATTTAAATAAAAGCTTGTTTTAAAAAAGTTGTTTTACTTTTAATTTATTTATACTTGGGTCATAGTGAAGTCGTCTTGATGCTATTATTAATATTCTTGAAGGTTATTTGATTAAAAGAAAGCGTGCACAAAAAAACAAAAACAAAAGAGGGCGTGTCTGTGTCATAGACAAAGCCGTGTGTTGTACGTGAATACGTCGCTTAACGGGAAATATTTTTTATAAAAAGAATGTTATTATTTATGTTGTCATAATCTTATTTCACAACATAAATAATCCTTCAGGTTTCCATGTTTTTCTTATGATGGCAAATATTTCCGTTCAACGGGTGCAAGAATGAAATCAAGTAAACAAATAACTCTGTGTTATAATATAACTTTATTTAACTGTTATACAAAAAGTACCGCACAAATGGCATACAAGATACATCGAGATGCCTGGTGAACGTTATATCAATACAGGTATTAATACAAGTTGTTGGAGAAGTGTCAATGTAATACAAATTGAACTCGTTGAGTATGAAGACAGGCAATGAGCGGTCTTGTGAGACATTAACATTAAAGTCTCTGAATAACATAATTGGTCTAATAAGATCAGAATCGTAATAGGATAAATTTTTAGCAATGTTTTTTTGGAATATTTTAATAGAGCGATCGTAACATATAGAGTTTAATTTCTGCAAACGCTGTGCCCGGAGGAATGCATACACACGAGCATGAATTTGAAGATGCCACACATACACATTGACCTTTATGTTTACTAGACAGACATCCCCAGCCTTTGCGTCTTTCATACCCAAATTAATTTCCGCAATGCCAATGTTAACTCTATTACAATAAGGGAAGCTATTGATGTTGTGATATAGGGTTATTATGTAAGACTTTTCTCAGACAATTAAGTGCAATCATCAATAAGCCGTTCATACCAATAAAGTTGCCAATTTATTTATCCAGTCTTATTAGGCCTGGCACCTTCAAGCTGGGAGAGCTGCATTCAGAGTACAGAGTGTTTGTAAACAAAAAAAACAAAAGTATCTACTTACATAAGCGTTCTGGCGGTTACAAAGAAAATTCGTTAGAGAATTCGGGGTCTCAGGGGTGTTAAAAATGTTTCGAGAGCACAAAATATGAACAATTTTCGACTAGAAATAATTCTTTGAGGTTAAAATGAAATAATTTGATTCTTTTACACATTTTTTATAAAGGAATAAAGTTTCAAAAAAGTATAAAATGTCTAAAAAATAATCATAATTTTAAAAATAATAAGCACATAAATATAAGAAAAATTTTTGTAAGAAACAAATAGTAAGTTTTACGACGCGCATGATATTTTCTGAAATAATAATTCTAATTACTAGCAATAAGTTGATTTATAAAGTCAAATATATCCTTATTAGATGGTAGCAATTAGATATAAAAAGAATAAAAAATAATATTTTTTAAAAATATAAAAAGCAAATTTTTAAAATTTTTTTCAAAAAATTTAATTTTTTTGAAATTTTTCAAAAAATTACAAATATGTAATACTATAAATAGCTAGGATTCAAAGATTATGATAGAGTTTATAATTCTGTAAAGTTTTATGCATCAAAGTATGATAGTTTTTGAAACGCAATGCGCGTAAGTTAAAAAAACACAAACTGAGAAAAAAGGCTTTAAAGTTTTAAATTGAATTTGAGAAAATAAATTTTAAAATTTACATGCTAAAATGCTCCAGGATCATAGGATATGCCTTCCTGTTGCTCAAACAGCTCAATTTCTGTACTCTTTTTAATTTTTTTATCTCTCCAAGCTTCAAACGATGACGTTGAGCTCCTCTTTCTTGACGTAAAGATTCGACGATTGTCACGTTCAGCCAGGGACACACAAACATTTTTGTTAATTTTTAAGCCAAATTTCTCTAAAATAGTAATAAGTATTTGATTTCCATCATTAAAAATGCTGGTTGCTAGATTTGCAGCAATCTCTGCAATCTGAAGACTAGAATCAATCGTCTTCGAACAAAACTTCCAGATTAATGAATTTAAACTTTCATTAGGATTCTGTGTCTTACCTCCTAAGCATTTCTTCAGGAGTGCCAGATGAGATAAGTCTGCAAATACAGGCTTAATTACATCTCGAACAGCTTTCGCAACTGAGGGTTTGTGTTTATAATTTTGTAAATTATTATTAATTGCGGCATTATACTTACACTATGTACTTGGATTTGTAGGACAAAATCAGTGCATCGGTTCATCATCGGTGCTGCAAGAATGACCCCAAACAGCCCAAATGGCTTTCCGCATTTCCTTTACACTAGTAGAATTGCATCGAATAGCATTACCATAGTAATGCGCAAGCTTATCAATTAAACTATCAGTTAACCTACCTTTACCGCCTATAGTTTTACCATCAGATAATTTCTTCTTACCATATACTAATTTAAGCTTCCTAAGCCTTGTACCCATTCTCTTTTGCACATGGCCTACACATTCTATTTTCTGAATAAGATGGCATCACCGTATGGATTGTTTTCAGAAAGGGCATTGAATGTTTTTGTGTCGCCATCTCCTATGTAGTTCGAATATTTCAGGTTGTGAAGCTTTTCTAATCGATTAAAAATCCTCAAAATCCCGTCAACCTCCATCTTACCAGCAGAGCCAGAATAATTTTTTCTACGTGAAATCTTATGCTCTCTTTTCCATTTATTGTACTTGATACCAAACTTTACCCCTTTATAACTGTCGCTTCATTTGCAAAATGAGGACAACACTTCCCTATCCAAAACCTTACCTGTTTCGGCCCCATTAGAGTACATACTCCAATCAACGATGAATGTCCTCTCGTCTTCCAGGTTCCATCACCACTTACCGTTAAAATGTTATCAGGTAACGAAGAATTTTCTTCGACAGCTGCCCTGTTCACGCTTTCTTCGGCGACTTCCTTCATAACAAGTGAAAGTTTATTATTAATAACATCATACGATTTTTGTTCAACAGGATTAGGAAGACTCATTACAGAACAAAAGGTTTTTAATGACTCTAAACCTTGACCTATGCATCTCATTGCTAAAATAGATCTTCTGTTAATTTCTGGAGCATTATTTTTATTCCCAATGTTTTCACAGCTTGAAAAAGTACAAATACTCCCACAGTTTTTACAATGTATTTCAAAATTCGAACATAAACCACAAGTGGATTTTTCATTAATTGTTAATGGTTTATGACATTTTAAACAGCATGATACTGACAAAATAGAGCTAAAGGTTGAAATAAAATCAAAAATACGATATTCTTTGAAGTTTTCACTTACCTTAACAAGATTTCACTTTAATGAAGTCTGAATTCCTGAAAGTTTTTTACTAGAAGCATTTTTCATTTCGGCACACTTACTTGTACTTTTCAATTCTGCACACTTCCTCGTATCTTTCATATCTGTAACATGTGAGTCACTTACCTTTAAATATTTATTTCCTCTAAATCTTTTGTTGGGGCGATTGCCCAACGATTTTTTCAGAATAAAACAACACATATCTTCCATTTAGATAAGCGTTTTAAAAAAACGTGTACTAAAGTAAACACAACAGAATCAAAACACGGCAGAATGAATGTGTTGAGTTGCAGGCTTCCTTCTGATCAACTCAAGCGCTTAAAATATTTCATGAGGCTTATTAAAAACAGAAAAATGAAAGGTATGCATAAATTTAAAAATAAATGGGCGTGGCATCTGTCCATTTAAAAGTTGTTATGACTAAATTGCTGTTTGCAATTTTTTGAATAACTTTCGAAGTTTTTAGAGTATTGTCACGTGGTTAGTATCAAAATGTTCAGAAAAAAATGAAGAACAAGATATATTTTTTTCGAAAATTCGAAAAAAAAATTGTTAACACCCCTTAGACCCCTTAACAAGGGTGACTCCACCGGTTTTGATGATACCCACACCGATGATGTAGTTGCAATATGTCTGCGCTTAGCAGTATTACAATATGATATTAGATCAAAGCCAGGCACATTCACTGGCCTCATTCATCCAATCCCACTGATTGCCAGATCATCAGATCGATTGATGATGGAATCAGTAGAGATGTTATCTGAGTGCACGAATAAGCTTTGCGCATTAATGGCAGTGATAAATATAAGATAACGCTGAACAGGAACACTATTACAAAACGTTTTTACTTCGATGACTAGTGTCGGCAATGGGTGTTGGGCCAATTTCTGATACTCCTCTCGTACCTCTCTAACGGTGGGAGACCAAATCCGTGATAAAAATTAAAATCGGTTTGGGTAATGGTCATGTAAAGGCCAACTAACGATGTGACTCGATTCAAAGTAAGAATTGTGCCCAAGCTTTTACCACTGACTTTTTGACCACGTCTCTCAGATGCGTAGATTGATGTATGTATTTTTCTTTATGTTAACATTAAACGGCTGATCATCGTCCAATTGACTCTTTTTCTGCTGCGCTATAGTGTCCACATCCAGGGGTACATTAATTGCGTCGCAACCGACATATCTACGTTACTGATAGTGAGGGTGATACTAGACGTACACCAATCGGATATAATGCGGGCAGCCCGTACTGCTTATTTGGATAGACAAATCGATTCGAAAGTGACAAGTCCAGTCCAGTGAGTTTTTACACGAAGCGCACAGCTTAAAGTCAGTCACTAGCTCTTCAGGGATAGTATTATTAAGCAGCGGTAAGTGTTTTTCATTTGTTGGCTTCAATGGGCTTTGAAACCATAGACGATCACACACATCATACTTGTATTCGAATGGCTTATTGGCAAACATCGTAGTCAAACGTGCAACAGCTGCTGTCCAATGTACCTTCATAATTGACGATTGTACACAATAGATTCCTACACAGACCGGTGTCAATATAGAAGCAATTTCATCATCCACTTGCATAATTTTAACTTCCTCAGCTGTTTTACTGGCATCGTCGTCTATCCGCTCGGTCACATTCATTCTTTTACGTTCCCGGCACTGCTTGATTCAGTCTTATGGTGTTTTAGTCGTACCATTCGATTATTCTTGAGAAAACCTTTCCAACCAGATACGATTTTGTATTTGGATGGCTTTTTGATGCGAATAGGCCGACATTATTTATTTTTAATAATACTTTTTTATTTTAACATATTATTATTATTTATTTTTAATAATACTTTTTTTATTTTAACATATTATTATTATTTATTTTTAATAATACTTTTTTTTTATTTTAACATATTATTATATTCATTGTCACTTTTTTACACTAATGTTTTATATACAATCGAGAGATTTTGATGAGAGCTGATGATTGAAACTAAAACGAACATTGTAGCTTCTCTGAGTCAAAAGTTATACTAAATTAAATTCTTGTTGAGCAGCAAAATTAGATCAAAATGGCGGCTCTCCCCCTCCTCCACCACGCTAGATTGTAATGCCTGTTGGTTCCTCCTTCCCTCTGAACCCCCTTGTCTACCGTCGGACCCGGCTAGATGTGTGGGAGGAACTGAATATTCAGTAGACATGATTCCCTCTAATTATTTTATTGTTACCAAAATATCAACCAGACACAATAATAATCAAATTAAGATAACAGATCAGATATCAGAGTGTGAAGGTGAGACTCGTTAGCCTGGGGATAATAATACGGACTCTCAACTGATTCCACGATAACTTAAACAAGCTCAATATAAACTACGTAGCGCACTAATAAGTTAAACTTCTATTTAAATAAGGATCACGATGCCTGTACTTTTATGAAGTCGAGTCCTACACTTGAGTCCTTGAAGCGATCCTTATCCGGATTTAATTACCGTCGATTGATCCCCTCTTGGAAATCTTTAATTGATAAATTCCGATTGCACTTAATCACATTTCACGATCCTTCACTCACCAAATCTCCAATGAACCAACTAACTCACCAACCAACTCTTAAAACTCGGAATACAGAATTTATATAATATGCTTAATTTGCATAATCACGCTTTCTTCACTCGGTGAAAGTTGGTTGAATTAAATATTTTCCTTAAAGAGTCCTGAAGGGGTTAGTAGAGCCGCGTATAGATCCGTCACAAGATGAGTCACGGTCTTTACTTAGCGTAATAAATTCTTTGACCTTTTAGCTATCTAGTGGTGTAATTGAATTTTTGATAGAGTTGATAGATATGTAGCTGCAACACCAAAATGTATTCCCAATTTTGTTATTTTTTTTAATTGCCTCTCACTATGGAAGCAATTTTAAAGGCTTATTCACGTCAAAAAAACTTTCTAATTACAAGCAAACACTGATGTTTAGAAAATACTAAATACCAGAGATAGAATGTGGAATAGGATTAATCATTGATGTAAGTGGCCAGAATAATCGGCCACATTTTTCTTTTTCAAGGGGAAAGGAACTCAAATTTCCCCAACCAACAAATGCTTTGCCTTCGATTGCCAATTTTAGTAGCATAAATACTGGAAATATAGAGGAGTTCAAATACGAAATAATTTAATTTTGGTTTTGTTTTCTTAAAAATCAAGACTCCTGCTTTCAACAATAGTGAAGGTTAGTTTGAAAGCATACTGTACCCCAATGAAAGTTATTCTGTAAAGTTTTACGTGAATGAAGATTTATAAAAACTCACATAGACCCACGATAACCTGTCGCATATCGAGGTTAAATGTCCCTCAAGTTGCTGACGTCATTGAATCAGGTATCTTACACAATGTTTATTTTTAGAATTATAATTTTTGTTTAACTTTTTTATATGGAGATTTTATGAACGTTTTGACACATGGGTCATACCTAGAATATATATGAAATTAAAGCTCAACTTCTCAATATAATTTTTATTTTTTAAATACTAACTACATCTGATTTCTTCTGTATTTCAATTTCTATCTATTGAATCAACAACGAACTAAATATCATTCAGAGGTAGTTCCTCAAATTAAAGTCAGCTATAATCACAATTCTAAATATAATCCAAATTTTTAATTCGATGACATCGTTTATTTGCAGGGAAAATGAAAGTCCTGCACATTTTCCTATTTACTCTCATTCTTGCCGGAGTATTGTGTAAGTAAACATTTTTAATCAGCTACGAAAGAATAATTTTCTTATTCATTGTTTTCTTAATAAAGTATGTTTTTGTTGACAATTTCTAAACATTAGTCTTTACATGAAGATAGAAGCGCCCGCTTTAAAGGCTGCATAAACTTTATGCTGATAATGTAAGTCGTTTAATAATTACCTTCCATCTTCAGTTTGTAATTAACTTCTGTCTCTTTACAAGCCACGACAATAAATAAATCATGTCTTCCAGATTTTTTTAATCATTAATCCTATTAGTTTCCTCCCGGAAATATTTTAACAGTCTTATCAAATAGTATTCCGTAAGCTTAATTAGGAGTTTATGGGGGTCATTTTCACAGTTACTTAATCGTAAATGAATGTAACAGAAATAAATTTTTTCTGTTAATTTGTTGTTTGAAAAAAGCTTTTTTGATCCTGTGGTATAAAGTATTTCCACATTTTAAGTAATTTGAATAAATGCACGTATCAAAAAATTATAAAATTAGGGATAAATAGAAAAGCTGTGTTTTTTTATAGCATTTCGTTCGTCCACTAATTTTACATTCAATCTATCCCCAAACAATATTTTCCCTCTTGGGATTTTTTTATGTATTGTATTTGTGATACTTTCTTAAATGCTTCGTTCATTTTCAAAAAGAAGAATGAAATTAAAACCTCACCAACCCTCTCTGTGAACGTTCCTTTTTACTAAATGTGTGTTAGAGTTTTTGTATAAGTAAATCTTTAAATGGAATACCATTGACTCAGAGTCTCTGATATTAGGAATTACTTGCGAATTAAAAAAACAAATACATTTAATTTAATAAGTATTTAAAATACAAAACTCTACCACACTTTGTATTGTACTAGATTTTAACCGTACGCTTTTCAGTGTGTTGAATGATGCTGCATAGTAATACACTGTTTTCAGATTATTGATATCTAAGTCCAAGCATAAAGCTTCGATTGCATTGAGAAACATTTCCGTAGCTATCACCTCTTCATTTAAAAAGAAAACAGGAATTTTTCTAAAATGGAAGTACAGTTATGTTATGCACCCTTTTGTCCTCCACCCCCAAAGTCGATTTCCACAAAACTCGGTCATAGAAGATCTCTGTTAAACAAGAGAAACATGCTTACCAAATTTCTTAGCACTAACACTTAAGGAAAATACACTGAAGAGCGATAAAAATTGGTACACTTGCTAATGTCATGTAGAGCCCCCACGAGCACTCAGAAGTGCTGTAACACGACATGTCATGGATTCGATTAATGTCTGAAGTAGTGCTGGATGTAATTGATACCATAAATAATGCAAGGATGTCCATAAATCAGTAGGGGTAAAGGGGGTGGAGATTTGTTCTGTACAGCACGTTGAAATGCATCCCAGATATATTCAATAATGTTCATGTCTGGAAAATTTGGTGGCCAGCGGAAGTATCTAAATTCAGAAAAGTGCTCCTGGAGTTACTCTGTAGCAATTCTGGACGTGTGGGGTGTCGCATTTTCCTGCTGAAATGCCCCAAGTCCGTTGGAATGCAGAATGGACATGAATGGGTGCAGGTGATCAGGCAGGATGCTTACGTATCTGTCATCTGTCAGAGTCGCATCTAGACGTATCAGGGGTCCCATATCACGCCAACTGCACACGCCCTATAATTTCACAGAGCCTCCACCAGCATGAACAGTCCCCCGTTGACATGTATCGATTCATGAGGTCCATCGATTCATGAGGTTGTCTCCATACCCGTACACGTCTATAAGCTCTATTCAATTGGAAACGAGACTCGTAAAACCAAACAATGTGTTTCCAGTCACCAACAGTCCAAAGTCAGTGTTGATGGACCCGGGCAAGGCGTAAAGCTTTGTATCATGCAGTCAACAAGGGTACGCGAGTGGACCTTGGGCTCCGAATGCCCATATCGATGATGATTCGTTGAATGGTTCGTACGGTGACACTTGTTGATAGCCCAGCATTAAAATCTGCAGCAATTTGTGGGAGGGTTGCATGTTTGTCTCGCTTAATGATTTACGTCAGTCGTCGTTGGACCTGTACTTGCATGATGTTTTTCTGGCCACAGTGATGTCGTAGATTTGATGCTTTACCATATTCTCGATATTCAAGGTACACTCGGGAAATGGTCGTACGGGAAAATCCAAATTTCATCTCTACCTCGGAGATGCTATGTCCCATCTCTCGTGCGCTGACTATGACACCACGTTCAAACTCACTTAAATCTTGATAACCTGCCATTGTAGCAGTATCCTATCTAATAATTGTGCCAGACACTCGTTGTCTTATATGGGATTTGCTGACCCCAGCGTCGTACTCTGATTGGTTCCATATCTCTTTATTTGCATATGCATGGCTGTACCAATTTTTTTTGGCTCTTCAATGTATAAAACTCGCAGTTCCCTCTTTCCTTCCCTTGTTGCTGGTTATTTTTCCGCTACTCGAATATTCAATTCTTTTTTGGTATTGTTTTCATAATTTCTGCAAAAGGTATAGGCTCCTAGATGTTGCAAGCCACATATTTCTGTTCGAGCAAATAAGGAAAAAAATTTAAAACACTTAGGCTAGTAATAAAATATCTCATTGTGGAATGTAACTAAAGTAAATCTTTTTTTGCAGCGGTATCTTGGTCCGACAATTGTGAAGGCGTGCCTTGTGATGGAGTTTGTGAACTTGGTGGCAAAGAATTGTTTCCTGACTGCGATTGCGACTGTCCTAAAATAGAAAAAAGGTTCGTCTTTTCTCAATTAATTTCGTATTCTTATCAATGAATGAAAAACTAATCCATAGGTTTCAATAGGAAGATCAAAGGGCTCTGATCTAAGGGTAAAAGATTAAATCTCATTTTTCCTTAATAATAGGTACGGTAATAAAAAAATATGCCAGATCTTTAAGGTTAAATATTCGCTTGCCTCAATAACAACAAAAGAAAAGGGGATGGCTGTGTCATGGACACGCCTGTGTGTTGTACGTGAATACGTCGCGTAACAGGAAAAATTTTTTTAAAAAAAATTATTATTTATGTATGTCATAATCCCTCTTGAACATTAACAAGGGCCTGCGGGTTTCCAAGTTTATTTTATGATGGAATCTAATTTCTTTCAATGTGTTCAGGAAAGAAATTAAGTAAACAAATAATTATTGTGTTATAATATAACTTTATTAATTATAGGTCTGTGATACGAAAAGTACGGCACAAATAGCATACAGGATACATCGAGATGTCTGGTAAACGTTATATCAATACAGGTATTGCCTAAAGTTGTTGGAGAAGTGTCAATGTTATACAAATTGAACTCGTTGAGTATGCAGACAGGCAATGAGCGGTCTTGTAAGACATTAAAATTAAAGTCTCCGATTATCATAATTGGTGTAGTAAGATCAGGATCGTAATCGGATATAATTTTAGCGCTGTTTTTGGAATAATTTAATAGCGATCATAATATAGAGAGTTTAATTTCTGCAAAAGTTGTGCCCGTATGGATGTACACACACGCGAGCGTGAATTTGAAGATGCCATTGACCTTTACGTTTACTGGACAGACATCACCAGCTTTGCGTCTTTCATTCCCAAATTAATTTCCGGAATGCCAATGTTAACTCTATTACAATAAGAGAAGCTATTGATGTTGTGATATAGGGTTGGGTTATTGTCTAAGACTTTGCTCGGACAATTAAATGCAATCATCAATAAGCCGTTCATACCAATAAAGTTAACAATTTATTTATCCAGTGTTATTAGGGTTTATACCTTCAAGCTGAGAGAGCTACATTCAGAGTACAGAGTGTTTGTAATCAAAAAAGGTATCTACTTACATAAGCGTTCAGACACCCTCTGGCGGTTACAAAGAGAATTCATAAGAGAATTCTTAACAAGAGTGACTCCACCGGCTTTGATGATACTGCCACCGATGATGTAGGTGCTATTAGTCTGCACTTATCAGTATTACAATATGATATCAGATCTAAAGCAGGCACATTCACTGGCATGGAATATTCCATCCAAGTCCCGCTGATTGCCAGATAATCAGATCGATTGATGATGGAATCTAGAGATTTTTTCTGAGGGCGCAAATAAGTTTTTTGCAATAAAGGCTAATATAAGTATAAGATAACGCTGAACAGGAACACTATTAAAAAACTTTTTTTACTTTGGAGACTAGTGTCGGCAATGGATGTTGGGCCAATCTAGGGTACTCGTCTCGTACCACTCTAACTGTAGAACCCCCGACCAAATCCGTGATAAAACTTGAAATCGTTTTGGGTAATGGTCATGTAAAGGCCATCTAACGATGTGAGGTGACTCAACGCGACGTAAACTAGTTGGTTTTGCTGCTATTTATCAATGTGTACACGATTTGATTGAACGTTCCTGCCTGTGGTTTGTGGATAGTGATCGCACTCCTGCGTGATGGAATGCTGCATTCGGCTGTATTTGATCTTTGGAACGAGTGGTATGTTGGAACTGCGCGTTGTTATTGGTGTCCATTTGAAATCAAGAACGTCATGCTTGCAGATTACATGTGGCTTAGCTTTGAATCGACATGGCTGACCTCTCATCTGGAGGGAATATTCAATCTATAGTCTGAGTCACTGTTTGTGTGTGGCCGCAGATGATGACGGTTCGTCCCGTGCCTCTAATTCCGCATAATGCTCGTCTTCTCTGAGCAGCTCTATATTCTTAAATGCACCAATCACGCTATTCACTATGCCATTCTCAACGTCAATGTTAGTCGTAACCATGTAAAGATAACCCTCTGCTAACGGGATCTTATAAGGCAGTCCACCCAACTGGATGGCATTCATTTTGTGAATATTTTGCTGGATTGAGCAGCTTTCGTGTGATTCATTTAGCCGATCAAAGGGTCGTCGTTGATGTTGAATGTATCTGTCAAAATAGCACTGCTGCTTGAGTCCACGCTGTGATTTTGATGATACAAACGCACAACTTCTTTCAAATTCGTACTCTGTTGGGTTCTGAATCACGACTCAATGAGCTTAATTTCATCAGCGTCGAATCGCTCTCCGTTGCGACTTTAGTTAGTATAGCAGTGAACGTAGGGTCCCTTTGCAGTAATACTTGCTGTAGTGTATAGTAGTTTACTGATTGCCAGAGAACGGGACCACCTATCATGCTGCGTGGGACTAGGTAAATGAGTGTAGCATTAAGGGACACAGTACGATTCAAATGACAAAAATCGGTCAAGAAATCAAAATTTATTTTTTTAGCTTAAATTGTTTTTTACATACTTTTCTATATCCTGACAAAATTTGAAAGCTCTAAACTTAAAAAACGCAGAATTATGATAGCTTTTGCGTTCATTTTTATGCACATCTCTATGGCAAATCAAACTTTAAACTTACTTATCTCGGAAAGATAAAATAACTAGTTTGTCTTCATTTAAAATGCTAAGGCTTTTTTTCTATTGTGCCTAATGCTTTGAATTTTTTTTTAATCTATTGCTAATGGTATGTGTAACAAAAGTTGGTATGCATTTTTGGATCAAAGCAATACTTATTTTTTAAAAAATAATTGAACTTGGAATTTCTACATTATTTAAGGAATTTTCAATAAGAATTCATAAAAAGAAGAATTGCAAGAATACCAATCATGTTATCGCAAAACCCGTACCAACGTTTTTATGCATAGTTTGACGTACTTGTAAATCAAATTTCATGCGTGTATGTAACCTTTTGTAAGAGTAGCATTTTAAAATCGCTTCACAAATTTTAAGTTTTTTTCTTAAAAAATAAATTTTCTAACTTTTTATGAAATTTAAAGCACAAAATCTGTTTTACATAGTATACACACATAGGAAGCAACCAAAATTTTTTTGAAAATCCTTAAATGAAAAATATTTGCTTAAATCATACCATGTCCCCTTAACTAGAAGTAATTGGTGTAAGTCAACGCAGACGTGTTTATACGCTCCGGTGATCTCCTGTAGACGTAAGTTAATCTTGTGTAACACATCTGAACCTATCATTCTAACCTCGTCAATTATCACACATTTTACGCCCACAAACATATGTATGTGATTTTGAGATCTCCTAAGACATTGTGCCACACCGACGTGATTGTGTAATGTTGAAAGCAGAATGTACAGTTATGCCTTGGATATATTAACGGCGGCTTTGCTAGTCGAAGCACACGCTGCGAACGCGTTAGTGAAAAAGTTGTGATCAATGTTTTTTTAATGCGTTCCTTGCATATTTATTTTTCATGGGTAAGGTGTATAAAATAAATATATATTAATTTAAGGTCAATGTATTTCGTTGGCAACTAGTATAAGGAACATCAACGGCATGCCCAGCTGTCGTATCATCGCGAAAAGATCCTTTTTGCGATCAATAACATGCTTCACAGAATTTGGTACAGATTTGAGAAATGCAAGGTTCTTAACGACGCACTCATCGACGAACTTACGCTCTTCTAGCATTTTGCGAGTCCTGTTGGCAGTGGTACACATCGAAATGTACTATATATGCCTTCGACGACACGCAGCCGCATAATTTTGTGCACTTCTGTCACACTGCAGATGCTCGATCGGATCATCCCCGATGGCATTCGCTGCCACAGAACTGGTTGTTGTGTTAGTAGGATGAAATGAATCCCAGTGTACAGTAATCTTGTAGTGCCTATACAAGTAAGTATTGTAGCCACGCTTTTGCCACTGAATATTTGACCACGCCACTCAAATGCGTAGATTTATGAATCATGTTCTTCTTTAAATTAACATTTAATCCTCCATACATTTGACGGATTAACATATTGCCCAATTGCAACTACAGAAGAGAAATTTCGTATAGTCAGGAATATCTTTAATTCTAAGCGAGTTTATAGAGCACGAAGTTTATTGTGATTTCGCATATACTTGTTTTATAAATCCTTCAGAAGTTCCAAGTGATTAGAAACTACCCTATTTCCCACTCATCACAAGTGCCAATATATTGGCATTAGGAAGAAATAAAATCACAGGTGTCACAACAATTCCTTTTAAAATAATTTTCAGTTTTTTTTCTGACAAGGTTCTCAAAGATGTATGTACAGTTCAATATCGTAACGTGTAACGTTTTTGTATTTAGTTGAAAGTTCTTTCAGAATTGTATAATGTAGGGTTTGAAGCCCCGGGATCCCGGTGGTTTTTTCAAATCCCGGGATTAGTTATTTTAATCCCGGGATTTAATTTTTTTTGTCTGAATTACAAATTTGAATTTTTTTCAAAGTATTCTGAATCTGGTATTACATTTAATGTATCTTATTTACTTTGTTTGTACTGTATGCGTTTATTGTCAGTTTTCTTACGTGTTGAACCTTGAAGGGTTCGAGGTGGTGTGTATGTTTAACCATGAAATTTGATATGTTTTCTCTTATTTTGTTCTATAACTTTCTCCTCATCACGAGTGGGTTCAGAAAGTGGACATTTCTCCCACCCTCAGGATGTCCGGTGTCAGCTAACTTGGAAAGAATTTTTGGAAGAAATCTAGTAGAGTTTTCAGTCCCGGAATTTCGAAACCCTGGGATTCCGGTTTTTTTACCAATCCGGAAATCCCGGGATTTAATGTCTGTCTAAATTCTATTTAAAAAAAATTTCATAAAAATTTTTCAAGAATTTAATTTTTTTTAAATTTATATTTTGTTTATGAAATATGTACGTACAATTCTTTGTGTATTTCTAAGGACTATAAGTAAAAAAAAAAAATTTATGCACAGCTCTCATTTCTCGTTTGGGAGAACATCGCACAGATTTATGTGGCTCACTGCAATGCTTACACAATAATATAAACAAGATATTGAAGAATAGATTTTTTCACAGTTCCTTCTTCAATTAATTAGTAGCGAACCTGCTTGGAAGACTTGAGACACTTCAAATCCCATTGCATTACTAACAGCTCATGCAACTGGATCTCCAATTTCAAATGAGATAACACTTGAAATTGATCCACATTCTAATACAATAACTGGATCAATTTATGCATACAAAAACCACTAAGTCTAACAGAAGAACTAAATAAAGTTATCAAAGAGGTATATGCACCAACGCAGTCTACTAAATTTGAGACGCTGTCATCAAAAGTTCAAAAAGGAATGTGTCTTTTTTGAAAATGGAGGGAGACGGGGTGACTACCTAAAAAGAACATACTCCTATTTAATGACGATAGTACTTACTAGTAAAGAATCCGAACGTGCAGGACAATTTGTAACAAAAATAAGAAGCCATTTCAACGATGAAACGCTGGGCGAGCTATGTTTTTATAAGCTTATTTACAGAAACGCATGAAATAAAGAAATGCTACGTTTTTAAACTTCTTGTGGTACTTTTTTTATTTGCTTTTAATGATGAATTAATTTTTTATTTGATTCATTAAAATAATATTAAATCAATTTTAGTTATATTTTCAGTTTTATCATGCAATTTCAATTATGCTAATATGTAAGTATTTTTAATAAATAGTCCAATCCTAATCCCGGGATTTGGATAATGTAATCCCGGGATTGAAAATATGACACGGGATTGCAAACCCTAGTATAATGTTCTTCAGTGTCCATAGCCAAATGGGCTTCATGGAGCATGCGCTTGCTTGCGTAAAATAGCTCACACATACAAAATCCGCAATAACACTGCATAGCAGTGCTCCCCAAACTTCTTATCCCTGCGGACCGGTCAACGCTCGATAATTTCACCGCGGCCAGCTGACGATAGGGCGTTAATTGCTTATGTTTTAAATTGTTTTGATTTAATGATTTTAATTTAATTGTATTTAAATATGCTTCAGAATAATTTCTGTTACCCCCAAAAATCAGTATAAAGTGATTTTACATGAAATATAATGTAAAAAGTCCCACAAAAACGAGAAAAACATCCCCCAGTAAATAAAATAGAAAGCATTGAATGCTCCTAGATTGACTCAATATTCCTTTTGCACATCATTAACTTCTAGTAAATAATTTCACTTTTAAAAAGGAACTTCTTATAGTTGTTTCATATCTATAGACCATGACTCCTCCTCCAATAGTGCCAATTGCTTCCCCAAGCAAGTGGCAAGTGGCGTGTAGAATTACGGAGTTCCTACCCCCTAGGGGGTGTACCTCCACATCAGAATTTATAAATTAAGTTACTTAAAATGGAATTACATAAATTAAAAAAGAAAGAAAAGATAATGTTAAAGTGAATAATTAATGGGCAATGGCATTACGCCTGCTAAAGATGGCGAGCGGGCGAAGCCCGCGCGCCTTGAAACGAGTGCCCATTCGATAGGTTCACTGGATGGGCTGAGCCTCCCAGTGATATGATTGGCAGACTGCCAGTCACTCCTACCGGTGGGCGTGGAAAACAGAAGGCGCGTTCGGAGTGAACGGCCGGAGCGAAGGGTTTCAAACAACAAGCGTTGTGAGAGAACCAGAGAAAAGAAAAACTATGGGGGAAAGAAAAATAATTTTGAAAAGTTATTTTTTAATGGAACCAAGTAAAGTAAAAAGAAAGAAACAAATGGAGTATCGCGAACGGGCGCCATGTCAGCTCGCGACAACGGAAGAGTTGAATAATGGGGGAATGAAGTCATTTACAAAATGAAAAATAAAAATATACAGAAACACAATGTGACAGGAGAAAAGTCCCGTGCTACCATCTGGCGGCCGGGGAAGCAATTGAAGTCGATTCAAGCGCAAAATTAAATCGAAGGAGACATCCCCTCGATTTCCGACCGCGCCGAATCGTGCTTCAAAAAATGATTAAGCCGTGACTCCCAGCACGACGCTAAAGTGACTACAGGTGAAATGGGGAGTTATAATTTTAAGATGACAAGAATATATTTTTAGATAAAAAATTTTAATAAAAATTATGCATTTAAAATTAAATTTATAATAAAAAGATAAAAATTTTTTAAATAAAAGTTAAATTTCCCAATTGCATTTATTTTCTTGTGAATTACACCCTGAGCCGTTTGGCGTAGGGGAAATTCACGAAATGCTGGTCTAGGAGAGCTCGTGGTCTTTTGAGCGAGGAGGGCACTGCTGGATCATAAGCAGGCTGGTTTCTAATAAGTTCGTTGGGAACTTGAGGGATTTTTTCGAAAAAACGTTTCGAGATGTTTTGAATGAAAGGAAGAGTGGGTTGCACTTTTAAATCACGGTAAATGACTTCATTCCTGACATACCAGGGAGCGTCCACTATCTGTCTCAAAATAGAGTTAGAGAGTGTGTGCAGTTTACGAATATGATACATGCCGGCGGAGCCCCAGATGGGGGAACCGTACAGCATGATCGGTCTGATGATTGAGTTGAAGAGCAAAACCTTGTGCCTGATCGCTAGTTTGCTCTTCCTAGAGAGCAGCTGAAACAGCATACTATGAACAATCTGCGCCTTTCGGCGAGATTGTTCGATATGATGGGCAAAGGTTAATTTTGCGTCTAGAAACAACCCTAGGTATCTGTAGACATTTACCCAGGGGACGGGTTGGCCGAAAATGGTGACAGGGGTTAGGCCCACTGGTAATTGATTTCGCCTCGTGAACATAAGGCAGGCACTTTTGGAGGCGTTGACTTTAATTTTCCAGTCCGTGAGCCAGAGCTCAAGCAAAGAGACGTAATGCTGAAGATTAGAGATTACCACGGAGAATCTCTTATCTTGTGAGATAATGGCAGTATCGTCCGCATACATTGCTAAATGGACGAGATTAGCTTGCGGGATATCATTCACGTACAGGTTGAAGAGCAGCGGAGAGATCAACGACCCCTGCGGTATGCCGCTCCTGATTGGTCTAGGGGAGGAGAGCGTTTTTTCGACTCTCACTCGGAATGAGCGCGCGGAGAGAAAGTTATGGATGACCTTGATCAGGGGAGCCGGAAAATCAAGTCGTATGAGCTTGATTATTAAGCCATCGTGCCAAATTTAATTGCTTCCCCATTTTCATGCAGCGCCAGGGGCGTAGCTACGGCTGTACCAGCCGTATCAATGATACGGGCCCCCCGAGCCATAGAGGTCCCGGATATGCATAAGCATAGAGTCAGAAAATGCTATCAATAGTCTTACTAATAAAATTTACTTTTTCGTTTATAAAATCGTCTGTTACTGGCTTCAAATGGCTAAAATTTTTCCATGTGAATTCTACATCTATGTTCCCACAATTAGAAACCTTTGAAAGCTTGTGGTCGTGTACGACCACAAGCGAATACAGAATTCTATAGTCATTCATCCGGCTTCCAAGTAAATGTAACATAAGTATATGATTCTTTTTCAAAATTAAAATATTTTTAAAATATGTAAAATTGGTATTTTTTTTTTTTTATGATACATTGTGGCTTTTAAATTTAAAGACATTTTCTTAAAAATTACATTCTATACGACTAAATGATTTTTTTTTCTTTTTAGGAAAAGCATATTAAAATTATCTAAAAAAAAGAAAAAAATAATTGCAAAAATTGCAAAAGGTACTTTGACGGGGCTTGGGAAGGCAATAGCTCCAACAATAATAGAGAAAACCATAGAAAAATTATACGAGAAAGAAACACCAGAGTCCAAATAAAGGAATGGTTGTGTTTTCACGGCAGAAACGTCATTCGTTTGTTGAGCTACTTCTACATTGATATTTACAAATAGAATGTACGTTTTATTTTTTTAAAGAAATAAAAAAATATTAATTCAATTATAAAATGAGTATTGTAGAAAGTAAAACACTTAATATATAGTTCTTAAATTACTTAAAAGTACAGATTTTATTTAAAGCAACTCATTAAATCCATCATCTGATTTTTTCATTGCCAGATACAACGAGATAAAAGACTACTAATCTGAACTTAAAATATAGACATGTAAACTATTTCTCTGACAAAAAGATCTAAATACAGTACTCCTAACTAAGTTCTCGTTGAAAGAGGAATAACATATCCAAGCTCATCTGCCTTCCTTCATCTATCAACACCTGTTATTAAAATGTTTCCGTAACGGGCGAAAGTGGACTGTGAATACAAAGTTGCATCGTACATTTAAAAGAAGTTATAAAATATCTGAATCTTCCAAGGTCAAAGCTGTCCTATTACAGCTCAGAGCGATACTGCACTTGCACAGGATTTGTAGTCTAATATTCGTATCTGAGAAACCAAATTTGTGATTTGGAAGAAAATGCGTAATATTTCGATATTTTTCAAATTGGTGAGTTTGTTATTCACATTGTATCATACTTCAGGGTTCTCAAAATGTTTTTCAGATTCATTATACATATATACTCATAAATAATAACCCATAATATGAATAAGAATAACTTTAAAGAACATAAAAAAATCAGGTGAAAATATTTCAGTTTGGTTTCATTATTTATATGATGAAAAGAATATGATGTCGCAGTGTAAAAAATTTTCTATAGTTAAGAAGAAAAGGGACTAACCAAATCAAATTTGATCAAGTTTATAGTAAGTTTTCTTAAAATTTTTTTACCAACAAACCAATTTACATTTAGAAAATTTATGTACAATTATCGAAGATGATGATGACACTAATGTCAATAGTGAAAAGAAACTGCCTTTTGAACAAAAACTAGAATTAGCGATAACTAAAAAAAAATTCAACAAACCAAAATACAGTACAGAAATCAGCTATATCCAAAATCATTCGACGAGAAATCAATTTATTTGAAGATGTGCGATTTAAAGGTTAATACTTGGGAAAAGTATACCGACCATTGCTAACAATACCACCACCTAGATGCCGAAAGAGCGTTTCAACAGCTGGTAATTTTTGCACAAAATTATGTTCCAGGCTTAATGACAGTAAAATTAATGCATTATATTTTTTAAGAACACTTTTCAAAAATTAAGAACATTTTTCAAAAATTTGTAATAGTACCACAGACTGAATAGTGATATTTGCACTTTTTGTGATTTAAATAAATAGGATGTTCCTTTATTTATTTATTTGTGATTTTTTATATTGTTATAAATTATAAGTTACAAATTATTTCTTGTGGTATTTACACTCTCTAATAAAACTGGCAAATAGAGCAAAGACACACCTGTGTTGTCTTTCTTTTTCTAAAATTTCTACTACCGGTATTAATTTCTAAGAAATACTAAATATACCAGTATTGAACTTTTGGTCCGATATTGCAATCCCTATTACAATGGGAAGGAGTCTTTTCACCTTTTCAGGGGAAACTCCTTTTACTGATGCGGCAAAATTATTCTCGATAAGCTGAGGCCAAAAAATAGTTTCTGTTTGTTCTGTTTGAAACAGAGGTTTCCCTCAAATTTCATAAATCGTAGTCAACACAAATATCGTATTCACTCGAATTTAAACCACCATCGAGTCTATACCGCACCTCAAATTCTCAAAATAATTTTGGGAAAATCTGTGGTCATCGAGTCTAAGCCGCATCCCCAGTTCTCTACTTGTTTTTGAGACAGAAAAAAATGTGTAAATGGTTCATCAATATCCAATACTTAAAAACTTATTAATAAAATCAATGATAAATAATAAGAAGTTAATATTTAATTTATTTGACCAGTATTAAAAACTTTCAAATGCATTCATGAACATATTATTACTCTAAACGACAGTATCATGTTTCGAAAAGGATTCATTGCCCCTATTGTCACAGGTGACTTCGGAATGAGTGACGGTGTCGCCATTTTCCCACACGATGACGTCTTCCAAGTCATCCGATGCATTTGTTATGCAACATTTTTCAAAAGGAATGTATTACAGAAAAATGTAAAAGAATTATGAAAGACTGTTGAACATTACTAGCAAAAATGATATCATTTTGATTACGCCACCGACGTATGTCCGATTAAATATTCAGTGCTCGCTGCTCTGTTTCTATTTTGTTTCTACATATAAAATTTCTTCCCTTTTCATACTTGCGTCATAGTGAACTCATCCTGTTCTATAACCAATATCTTTGATGTTTAGGTGATTAAAAAAAAGTGTATACAAAAAAATTCCTAAATATGAGAAGACAATGTTTAAGATAGGCTGTTAATATGGCAAAATGGCAAACATGTTTAAAATAGGCTGAATACTGGAGATAAACGGCTGCATGAGATTAGACATTGATGCAAACGGCAAGAGTGGACAGTTACATTTTTTTCTTTTGAAAGGGGTAGGAGGCTCAAATTCTCTCACCCAACAAAAGTTTTGACTTCGATTCTAAGTCGCACCCGATTTTCAGTAGCATTAACACTGAAAAAATGGTGCAGCTTTGATTTTAGTAAATGCAGTATATGTTCTAATCCTAATTTAATCTGACCCCACAGTCGTCAGATTAAATCAGTCAATCTCCGAGACACATTGCGACTTATGTGACTTAGCTTATGACAACCCGATATTTCCATCCTTCCGACTCTCTCTTACCTAAACTAATTGGGTCTCAAGGACTTATCCTAGACATTATTAGACTCTCCTGATATTGTCTATGAAATTGTCAACAACTATTACAGATCCACAATGAACGTACTCATGGAATTGAGAAAGATTGATTTTTGCACATTTCCTTCCACACTTATATAGGTGATTATTTTCTAAAAGTAAATTTATTGCTATCTCGTTTTTTTTTTTACTTAATTGCCCTTTAAATTCGATACCTTCATTCACATAAACTGGGAGTTTTTCTGCTACTGATATTTTCTTAATGGTGAGCTTCGAAAAACACATTGTACTATGATTCTTTTGATAACATAAAATATTTTGTAACATAAACACACACAATATATATATATATATATATATATATATACACTCAAGAGCCAAAACATTATGACCACCCCTACATTTTGCAATGAACTCGCCTGGATGACGTGGAAGGCACGTGATCAGGTAAAAGTGGTATTTAAATGCTGCTGGAGAATCTGAAGAATCATTCTTTCACTTATTTCTGTTTGTGACGGGAAAGGCTGTGAATCTAAGCGATTTCGATAGAGGGCAGATTGTAATGGCTGGAAGGTTCGGAACAAGTATTTCCGAAACTGCATGACTCGTAGGTTGTTCGCGATCTACAGTTGTTAGTACTTATGCAAAGTGGATGAATGACGGTGAAACCAGCAGTAGACGATATAGTGTTGAACGTCCACAAGCTATCAAAAAAAAGGTCGTCGGAGACTGTCTCGCATGGTGAAGCAAAACCAGAGCCAGACAGTGGCTCAGCTAACAGCCCAATACAATGCAGGGCCAAGTAGAATAGTATCGGAGCACACTGTTCAACGGACACTGTTGGATATGGGGCTACGCAGCAAACGTCCCACTCGTGTGCCTTTGCCGACCAAGCGTCATCACCAACTGCGCCTGCGCAGGGCCCGGGAACATCGCAACTGGTCCATGGATCAGTGGGAGAGAGTTGCCTGGTCAGATGAATCACGGTTTGTCATTCATCACGCCGATGGCCGTGTCAGGATACGCCGTCTTCCAGGTGAACAGTTGCTCCCTCAATGTACAGTAGTTCATACACAGGCCGGTGGTGGCGGTATTAGGCTTTGGGGGACGTTCTCTTGGGCGTCTCTGGGACCCGTGGCTGTGGTAGAGCAGACTATGAATGCTAGAGGGTATCTGAACATCATTGCGGACAAGTTGCACCTTTATATGGCTTCTGGTTTTTCAGCTAGAAATGGAATGTTCCAACAGGACAACGCCCCGTGTCATAAGACTAAAATTGTGTTGGAGGGTTTCAAGAACATGATGCTGAATTCCAGTTAATGTTCTGGCTGCCTAACTCAACGAATCTTAATCCGATAGAACACATTTGGGATGTCATGGGATGGCAGCTTCAAAGACCACCAATTTGCAATGTATCGGATTTGCGTGGCCATTGCTTAAATATCTGGTGTAATCTGTCTCCGGCCATCTACCGAGGACTTGTGGCATCCATGCCGAGGCGGGTTGAAGCTGTGTTGCGCGCCAAAGGTAGGCCAACTCGTTATTGACAGGTGTTCATAATGTTTTGGCTCTTATGTATATATATATATATATATATATGTATAAAATTATGGTTAAATTTTAAATGTATCCTGGAAGTCAGAAGGAGGTAAAGATCTCAAAATTAGATATTAGAGCTAAGAACATAACTCCTATTAAAAGAATATGAAAAAGTCAATTGAACATGAATGCATAAATATCATATTTTTTAAAGCTGTTTCAAAATTAGGGCTGCGATACAGAGTTAAACGACATGTATATTGTGTATGATATGATATATGCTATGATATATAAAAGTGCGTTCTCTCTGCTAAGAATAATACGAATGCTAATGAGAAGAAAATTAAAAATTTCATAATAATATAATAAGGACATAATATTAAAAAAGAAAGGAAGTAGCATTTACATTTTGAAATTGCTCAAGTGACATTAAAAAATCCGTTGTCAGACAGTGGCTTAGTAACATTAGCTTAACGTGCACCCCCCGCACTGCGGGGGAGCTAAGGCTTCTAGGGGGCCCAAAGCCTGCCTGACGCGATAAACGTAGATTTTCTCAAAATTCGCTTCACATTTTTTAAAATCCAATTTTTAAGTGATTTTCCAATCAGCGATCAAACGTCATTCACAATCAAAACTTTCATACGCTCATTAGATATCTTTATTCCTATAGACAAATCAAAAATCTTTTTTTTCCATTTGCTGTAATCCAGACGACGAGAGACACTTTTCTTTAGTGAGTTTTCTTTTTAAAACTAAATTACTAACAAATAAAACAAGTCAGAAGAAGAATCGGATAAAATGCTAGGAAGATACAAAAATTCAACACTGTAAAAAAATACATTACTTTAGCTGTAGGGAGGAAGGAAGGGGGGGAGGAGACATGATTTAATTTTTAAGAAGCAGCAATGAAAATTATTGGAGTCTTTAGTTTCCCATTTAACAAAGTCATATTCACTTAGCAAAGTCGTAAATAACGTACATCTGTTATTCTTTTTTCAAGTAAAATAGTATAACGATATTTAGAAAAGCATAGAGAGCATTTTAAATGAGAGCATTTGATGATAGATTTATGAGTATTCAATCAAATGAAGCAAAATGAGAAGAAAGCATAATGGAATGTGTCAGTTTTTTATTTCATTTTTCCTGAAACCATTTTTGCTTCATACAAAGGACTCTCCATATTAAAAGTTGCAGTTTTTGCGCTAGAATGTAATCGAACTTAGGTCAAGTTCATCCCAGGATTCAGAAATGAAAAATTAGATAAGTGATACCTTTTTTTCTGTCGTAAGAATTTTAAATCTAAAATTATTTTACATTGTTCGTGTCTTTCTTGGTGTTCGTTTTTATTCAAATTACCAGGTTATCTAACATTAGATATTTCCAGTTTTAATAAATATTATTAATACTCTCTAATGTTATACATTATTTACTTCATTTACTCAGACTCCGGTTGATTTTGTATTCAGTTAAAAATTTAATATTAAATATTTTTACGTGATGTATAAAAGTACATTATGTTATGGTTTGGCAATCCTTTGTATATTTTTTTATACACTTGCTAGAAAAGAGTGTTCTTGAGGACGAATGAGAGAAGATAAGCTCTGAAGAAACCGCTAGACTTGCTAATTCAATGCCGAAATTACTTCAGGAAGTTTTCAACACACGGGGTTAACCAACCATCTATGAAATAGATCATTATCCTTTTTAAATAATTTTTATAGTTACTATTAAAACAGTGAACGCAGACTTTTTCAACTTGATTTTTGTTGGTATCGCTACAAACATGTCCTTATTTTCAAAGCTATGAAAGCAAACAGTTTACTTTTGTTATTATCAGTACTTGGAGTAAACTAAATAAAATATAATTTTAAAAGAATTTTCAAATTCCGGTTTTTAAAATTTTTTTGTCGTTTATGTAAGCAGTACTAGGTGAACGCAGACTTTTCTAGCAAGAATATATATACAGTGGCGCACACGCCTTGAAAATTTTTTGTGTGGGCTATTGTATATAAAGATCCGGCTTGGGGCCCTAGACCTGACCTTGCGGGGGGGGGGCCCAATAATTTTCCGTTACGCCACTGCTTAGTTAAAATATTCCTCTTCAGGGAGCAGAAACGAAAACTACCAAAACACAGGATTTAGTTCTTTTAACGTAGGAAAAGGAACAGAAAAATTGCTTTTAAAAATGTTAAAACAGTATCGTAATTAAGAAAATATTGACTATTTGAGGAATCTTTCAATAGTTTAAAAATCATGTATATTTAGTCATTCAATTAAAAAAAAAAGGCAAGTTAAACAAGTCACCAAATGTTTAAGATTCAGTTAGATATTTATTTCGATTCCCATTGTTTTCTCTCTGGGGGGAAAGTTCACTATCTGTGGGTAAATATAAGGAATTGAATCATTACAACACGCTCCACCAAACTGCCGATGGTGATAAAATTTCGCAATTATTTTTTTTTAAAATTTTTAATTCAAAATTCAGTAAGGTTTTATATATGTATAATAAAATTCCTTTCTTTTTGGAAGAGTCTGTTTCATCAAACATTTTTATAAGAAAAACTTAACCAAGAATTGAAGTAAAACTTCTTTATGCAAACTTGACTTAGGAAGTAAGCTGGTGAATGCGTGACGAGAGCGTGATGAAAAGTGTGATCGGGCGAGGTGAACGAAAGTTGAGAGGGAGATTTAAGTTTAGGTAACGGCTAAAATGACAAGGTGCAGTGCCATCTATCGGGTGAATAGGAAGTTATTCATCAGCTCGAATAAAAAAAGGTGGATATTTTTAAGATTTTTGTTCGAAGAAAGTATGAGATATATATGAATCAAAGTCGAATGTGTTTTTTTCTGAATTCTATTAGTAAGGAAAACTTGTCTGGTGGATTTTTAATACAAGAACACATGCCACATCTACATTTTAACTAGATATTTTCGCAAGATAGAAAAAAACTTGCTTCAAAGTGAAAAAAAATTGATTTTTTTACAGGATTTATATAAGGATAAGAAATATATCAAAAATTAAAGAAAATTAATTGATTTTTCAAAATTATTTGAAGTAATTTACTTATGGCTGTGTGATTAAATCGTACATTATCACCACAAACTTTGATGTATCAGATGGATTGGCACAAACGGTGCATTTGGTAAATTAGTACATACTGAACAAAACGAACAAAATAAAGTTACGCGAGTGTGGTTAACTTCTGAAAATTCCCAAAAAGTTGGTGAAAGGCTTCGACGAAAAGCTTCCGGTTACGTTGCGACACATAATATTGATACACATGCCGTCCCAATAGAACGCAGAACATCTACCATTTCCGTGAATAATAACAAAACAATAAACGCAAAATGAAATCCTTTTCCTTTAGTATCAGAATGTGCCATGACAATTCATAAATCTCAAGGTGGAATATTCAATGAAGTTGTTTATGAATATCAAAGGAGTCATTCTCTACCATAACTATATGTTGCTCTATCACGAGTTACCAGTATTGAAGGACTGTACATAGTGCCAAAAGACAATGATAATGGATTTTATCATGGTTGAAAAAATGATACATCTTTACAAGATGAATTTCACCGATTATATATATATCGTTAAACACATTGTCAACAATAGGAAAAACGATCCTTGATTTCAAGAATCACAGTAAAAAGCAGTACATGGTTACTTTCAATTGCCAAAGTCTCAGAAAACGCGTGTCGGATTTTGAGCGACCCCGTAATTGATTCAAGCAATATTTTGTTTCTATTAGAAACCTGGTCAAATGACGATGAAAATGTTGACATTCCGAATTTTAATTGTATTACGAAATTTAAGCGTAAAAATGTAGATCAGCAGGAGTGGCAATATATCAGAAATCAAATAATGCCTCGAATATAGTAACTTCGAATATGGACATTTTATTACGATATATTCGTGAAATCGATATTGGTCAATCGTGAATTGGTGATCCATGTGCTGCTCACTGTGTTTTGGACGATGGAACAAACATCATAATGGTAGTTGTTTACATTTTGCCCAATAACACAGTTGATAATATTATAAAGATTTTATATAAAAGACTTATGAATCATGGTCGAGTAGTCTCTGAAGAATTAGGAGAAAACTATCATACGTTGCCACTAATTTTAGCAGGAGATTTCAATGTTAACTTTGCGTCCGAAGATGGACAACTCTTGGTAAACTTTCTACAAGATAAATTAGAACTACAAATGAATAAAATGAATAATAACTGAAATGAGCCTACCACAAGACATGGACCAACAATCGATGTCGTTTTCTCTAGATATCTTTCTAATTTTCATTCCAAAACATATGTATCTTATTTCTCATACAATAAGAATATTATATATCGGTCTTACAATCAACCACAGTAATTACTGATGTATCCGACAATGAAAATAATGAATAAAAATAAAAAATATATTCAATAATATTAATTTATCGATGAAAACCCATAATAAATTTAAATATTTGTAGAAAATCAATATATGTATATGAATTATACATGTTTATTTATAAATATATAAACATATATATGTACATACATATAGATGAAGCTAAAGAAATTTTACTTCAGTCGTGTGGTCTAAGGCACACTCATTTTTTTAGATAACGCTTCCATGATCGAAAAAGAAAATGACGAAATATACACTGCTGTTTGTAAAAAATGCAGCACCATGAATGAATCATAAGAATTAAATGAACTTTGCAGCAAATATCAATTATAAGATGTTACGTAAAATAGTAAAGTTTCAGAGCCACCGCGCATGCGTGGCGCGCGCAGCGCCCTCTGAACTGATGCTGAAAGTGTACAAATAGAGGGCTATAGCGGGACGTTGAAAATTGTTAATGATTATTTATTAATGGTGAAGTTTAGTGAGACCTAAGTATGCCTCTACGACGAAATAAGGAGAAATTCCATCAACTTACGGAGTTTGAACGGGGGGGGGGGACTAAATTATCGGAATTCGAGAACGAGGATTTCCAATCGCGCAATAGGAGCTCGTGTGCCACGGAACAATTTCCCAGTGATGCGAGTTTGGAAGCAGTCGACCGACGAGCACCGTACAACTCGAAACACTGGCAGTGGACGACGGAAAGTGACATCAGCGCGCAACGATCAACATTTGCTCCGCATGATAGTGAATGACCGTACAGCTTTCTCCAGTAAGTCGGCTACTGTTACAGGTGTACTAATGTCGGCTTCGTCAATTCATCGACGTCTGCTGCTCCGTTGATTGCGTGCAAGAGCGCCTTGATACAGGATCCGTTCATGCCAAACTATCGATGACTGCGTCTGCAATGGACTCATGAGCACAGAGCCTGACAAGCTGATTGGCACCAACTTGTCTTTTTAGATGAATTACACTTCAATTTGTGGGACCATTATGGCCGTATTCATGTTAGACGCTATGCCGGTGAGCGCTGCCTTCCAGAGTCCGTTATCGAACGACATAGTGACCTAACACCCGGAGTTATGGTTTGGGGTGCGTTTTTGTATCATGGACGATCCAATTTTCTACGAATTGAGGGTAATCTCAATAGAAACAGGTACGTCCGTGAAGTGCTACAGCCCGAAGTCGTTCCCTTCTTACAAGGCATCCCTTTCAGCAGGATAATGCACGCCCACATATTGCAAAGACTGTTCGAGACTTCGGTTCAGCACAACACATGCAACTTCTTCCTTGACCTGCTTTTTTGCCGGTTATGTCGCCTATTCAGCACGAATAGGATTTGATATATCGGCGTCTCGGTAGTGATTCGCGTCCTGCAGCTTCAAAGGAAGAATTTTTGCTGCGCATACAAGCAATATAGAATTCTCTTCCACAAGTAGTCATTCAAAATCTGTTTGACTCCATGCCACATCGTATAGCAGCACTTATTGCAGCGCGTGGTGGCTACACCAAATACTGAGTTTGGACACTTAATATTGTTTGTTTTTTTTGCTTTGAAAATGTCGTAATTTATTTGCACTAATACAAGTCGTTTGTGCACTAAATTTCATTTAATTCTGATGATTCCTTCATGATGTTGCATTTTTTACAAACAGCAGTTTACTTTCTTAGAACGTTCCTTGTAAAATACCATAGAATATAATAGTTTTCCCAAAACTAATTTTTCCAAAAATTTTCATTTTCTTTTTTACGGATAGGTGGCGTTCGCGCTATGGTCATGGTCGCTAACTCGTGACCAGCTTCTCTCCTGTAGAGATGCATTGGATCGAGCTCTGGTGCAACTAAATAAACGCCGAGTATTAGTGATGATTTTCTTCAAATATGGCATGGCTCAAAGATCTCGCGGAGCACTATGCGGAAGTCTGGAGATGAGAGAGTTAGCTCAGGTGTCGTCCACTTAACTGTGATCCAAAATTATAAGGTCCATTACCAATAGCGATTGGGAAGCTTTAAAGTGATACGTGACTTCAACAATCAATCAACCGCTTTAATGATATTTAGAAAATGACTCTTTTTCGGAATTTGAAGCAGTTCATGATAGTTTCGGATTCTTACCATGTGACCAGCTCATTAAAGATGGATGCAGTGCTCTTTTTTAAGCAATGAATAAATAAAATTTGCACCCTTACAAAATAGGTGTACGTTTTTGCATTCTGTAGAATTAAAATAACAATGTAGTACAAATGAAAATTGTTGCCACGAGTGTGCAAATGCTTTTGAATTTCACTTAAACCAATAAAAAAAAGGAGCAAATACTTTTTTTCACACTTCCTTTGATTTCTCAGTTTTGCAGAGTAATCACTTGAAATTAAGCTATAGAAAGAAATTCCTCAATTGAGTCCTTAAAAATGGGTTGCATATTGTGAGAAATTATTATAAAGACTTATTTTTCAAAATGATTTGAACGAATCAGTTATTTTTAGCTGTTTTTGAAATAGACTACTGATATGTGTGCATCAACCTTTTTCATAGGAAAAGGAAAGGTCTCATATCCAACCTTTAACCAATTCATATATTTTACATAGACAATATCATACTATCCAAGAATCCAGATCGGATCAACTGACGCTTCTATTGTAAAACTGGAAGTGTCCCTAAACATTTTACGTGTCATAATTGAGGATACATGTTAATGAATCATACATGTATTCCTTAATTATTATGGTGATATATTTATTGATAAAGTTAAATGGCACTTTTATTTTCCCCTTACTTTTATGTCTCTTTAGTTAGGCTATTTTGTGGACTTTAAAGCCTTCTTCAAAGGAGGAGGATATGTTGTCAAGTTTGATAATAATTGGAAGTCCCCTAAAATATTTTTAAGCTTCATTTTTTAGCACAAAGGATTTTATCTTTATCATTGATTCAATCAAAAAGTGATTGAACTGTTTTTAAGCCTCAGCGGGAGCCATATTCTCATTAAGAAAGCATCTAGTGATTTGGAGAAGAGAAGCTCTTATTTATGCATTAGCGAAAATAAAAGAAAAAATTATATTTAAAAAAAAAAAACAACTAAAAAGCACTCTTTTATGGTTAATCGAACTAAAAAGTAAAAAATAATTCTTAATATAAGAATAAAATGATTAACGAGAAAATAAATGCCATTGAGATAAAAGCGATTTGTACTCGATATCAATTGTTATAATTTCTTACTAGTTCTACTCCGAAATACAAAGAATAGTGCGACTTTAATATTCGTTCACGCTCTGAAATGCAGAGTTAGTGTAAAAATGTTTTTCGAAACACCCCACGCTTTTATCACAATGACATATATTTTCTCCGTTAATCACACATATTTTATTCTCATATTTTAAGAATAAATTTTTACTTTTTTGGTTCGATTAACCATAAAAGAGTGATTTTTAATTTTTTTAAAATATAATTTAATTTTTATTTTGTAGGGAGAGCTTTGAACCTCGGCAGATTTAACGTGTATTAGCCCTTCTACCCACCAGGTCTTCAGTTGCAGTAGGACTCGAACCCGAGTCTAAACAGGGTCATCCACGAGTTCGTGACCAGACCTCTCGGCTGCCCCTACCACATCTTGACTCTGATACCTGACATATGAATTACATTTGCTTCGGTCTCGAATTTGTTGCTTCAGGAATAACTTTCGTTCTTCTGGGATTGTTGCATACAACTTGAATAAAATTTGACAAAGTGTTATATTTATTATGTGGTAAATAAATATTTAACAGGTGAAAAAATATTAAATACCTTCCACAGTTAATTCTAGACCAGAACACGTGGCTCTATTTTTCACCAGCAACAGCTCCTTCAGTAGAGTGATAAAAAGTTATGATCTTGTACTTGGTAGCATTTCCCTTTGTTTCGTCAACATTATTTTGAAAGTGGCGAAATGATGCAATGGCTAAAACAAAATTGTTTCTATTTGTCTGTTTGTACCACCAAAGAACCTTTTTTAACAGAACCAAACAAAGAAAGTGCAGGGTTTGCAATTCTTACCATTTATAAAACTTGGGACAGTAACTTTTTTTTTGTTGAGAAATTGCTGCTGATATGGTCTTGAATTTTAGATGCTTTAAAGCGAGGGGTAAATGATGTAAAATAGTTGTCCATTGTTATGCTGTTATCGGTGTTTATAAACAGTTAAGCTAAACGTTTTACCACTACAATTGCATTGTTTCTCTCTCTAAATTTATCATCAGGTTTTTTCCCTCTTACAAATTTGTAGACTTTAAAGGCAAAATATTCTTCCATCTCCTTATCTATATATCTTTTCTCATCTAATGGAGCAAACCGTTGATCGAAGGATATCTTTGTAAAATGAAAAATAAATTGTGAATATGTATATCTTGATGGTTCTGCTGGTTTCAAAATGCAATCATTCTTGTAACAATGGTATTTAATTTTCTGTTAAGTTAGAACGAGTAGCTTGTAAATGTGAGTAGAAGTGAAACACTCATTAGAAAGATTTAACTTGATTTAAAAAGCGAATTAAAATGTTGTGAATAACAGGATGAGAAATCTCGTTCACTGAACATAAAAATGGAAACTGCAGAACTCACACAATACGCAGTTCCTTTACAAGTGCACGCAATGAGGGGAGAAGCCCCCTAAGAAAGCCTACGAATGTCAATGTCAGTGTAACTCAGGCATGTCAAACACGCGGCCCGCCAGTACATTGGTTGCGGCCCGCGGAGACATTTTACAAAATCAATCTTGAAGGGTTTTTTTTTATTTGAAATTTATTTCCGGTAATTTTTTTTAAATTTTCAACATATTAACCTGTTATCTATTCTTGTTTCTTAAAAAATTCCTATTTAATTATAGAAATAGCCTTTGAATGAAAATTATTTTTAACATTTTATTAAATATGTTTTTTTAAACTTTACTATAATAAATTAATTTTTATTAAATTCTTAAACGCATTTATGAATATAATTTGTTATAGATCGCACTACAATTCATCATGTGCGCGACTTTTATTTCTCTTTGAAGTGTCCAATCACTGAAAGACGAAGAGTGTGACGTCAGATGTTGAAATTTTTTTTTAAATTTAAAAACCCTAAGATGGTCAAGACAAAATGCAGTGTTTACTCAGTAGCTTGTGAATGAAAGTAAACTTTGGTTTTTATTCATATTAAACCAAAACGTTATTCAATAAAAACAATTTAACTTCAAGAACAGAGTAAAAAAACATAACTGAAGATCATAATTTTGAAGAAAAATGAGAACTGCAATATTTTTATGCCCAATGCAAGAATTAAACATTGTGCCTGACATGTAAAAATTTTAATTCAGTTGCTAAGGGATAAAATCCAAAAACAAACTATGACAAATATGTTGCAAAACTTTGTGAAGACGATTTGTCGGAATTGAAATCAACTCTTAAAAATTTTTTAAAATGTATCTCTACATTTGTTGAGTGATGGAGTGAGAGTAAAATATTAACGTCTCAATGTTCAGCTACTCCAGTGCGTTTCGTGACGGACCATAGTCAAATGACGAGGTCGACACATGAGCTGGCACCCCTCTCCTAACTTCCACACCATACCAATGGGAGGATGTTTTAGCCTCGACATATTTAACGTGCATAGGTTTCCTGGTACAAGGCTCAAACTCATGACTCAAGTTCGTTACCTTGACCGCTAGGCTGCCGCAACCACCTAAATTTGTAGAAGACAATTCAACTGCTGTAAAAACTAGTTATATTTTTATGACTTATGACTTTTTTAATCGTAAACACAGATCGAAACCATTTACTGAACAAGAATATGTTAGTGAACGCTTAATTAAAGCAAAGGAATTACCGTATTTACTCGAATCTAAACCGCACTATTTTCCCAATGTTAATGCCGCTGAAAATCGGGGGGCGGCTTAGAGAAATTACGCGTTCAATTTAGAGAAATTACGCGTTCATGTATGTAATAAGGTAAGTCAGTACCCCCTATCCCGCTAATGTTAAATTGAGCCTTTTTATGTGCCTTTTTCTCATAAAATATTAAATGTACAGACTTAAATTTTTTTCTGTATATTAATTAGACTTTTTTATTTAAACTGAAGTGAGCTTTTTCAAATATAATGTTTAGTTTTTTCAAAAACTTTCATCGTAATGTATCACTATGAATTTTTTGAAAAATATCATTTTTTTCACGATAACTGACTTTTACAAAAATATTATTGGTATATTAATAAAAGTTCACTTCAGTATATATATTAACATATCAGTAATATTCAGTGAAGATTGCAAGTGCTTCCGTTGAATAGGTTCTGAGAAAATGGTACACGCATTTTTAAAAACACCGTTTTGAGATAATTGCATTTTTATTATAAAATGTCACTTCATCAAAAAAATTATGAGTTACAATCTGTATTTGCACTATTTTTTTAAATATTAGCTTATTCTCAATAACTTTTAAGACTTTTTACTTATTTCTTTTACTTAGATTTCTCAGAAAATACAAGTATAGCATTTTTCACTTTTAATCTATCGAGATATTTTATAGCATTTACATCATTTTTCTCAAATTATGCATCGATTTTTGAAGAATTTTCTGTTCTGATACATTACTGTCATCCAAGTTGACTATAAGCATCATAAATACCATGTAAAAATGTGTCAATACATGAAAATATGGCTTTGGTAATACATAATTATACGACATTTCGAAAAATTTCATTAGTGTTTTATAAATTCACATGTAAACACAATTTCTTAAAGTATCAAAATTAAAAGGATTCTTAAAATATTACATAAATGGTATCCAAAACAACAACAAGAAAACTGATTTTATGTTTTTAAACATGAAATTTGTGTATTTTTTTGTATGTAACAAGTTTAGTGCAACGAAAAAGGGCACTGCATTTTGGGATATATTTATGTACCTTTTACTAAGAAACTTTAGAAAACAAAGCTTAAAAATTTGTATGTACATTAAGTAAACATTTATCTTTACACAGAAGTGAAATTTTTTTTAAAAAAATTGATCAGTATGTTTAAAAATGTAATTTTGTAGAATAGAATAATGAATTTTATAAAAATTTTCCTTTTCTATGTTACGACATCTGCTTTTCAGCTAAATGTCTGAGGAATATCTCAAAAATTTCACTTCAGTATATATAATATATATGCAATATAAAATAAATATTTCCAGTTCATGCATACAATTAATTTATAGAGAAAGAAGACACAAATTAAAAAATATAATCTATATAAGACAGTAATACATTATATGGCACTTCGAAAAATTTTTTTAGTGTTTTGTATATTCACATGTAAACGCAATTTGTTTAAATATAAGAATTAAAAAGATTATATAAATATTACATAGATAGTATCCAAAACAACAAGTAAACTATTTTTGTGTTTTTATACATGAAATTTATGATTTTTTTTTTTGTATATAACAAGCTTTATGCAACGCATTTTGAGATATATTTGTGTGTGCATTAAATAAACATTTATTTTTATACAGAAGTGAAATCTTTTTTTAAAAAATTGATCAGCCTGATTAAAAAAATAATTTTTGCAGAGTACCAATAAGGAATTTAATAAAAATTTTCCTTTTCTGTGTTACGACATATGCTTTTTAGCTAAATGTCTGAGGAATATTTCAAAAATTTCACTTCAGTATACACAAGAATATATATGAAATATAAAATAAAAATTTCCAGTTCATGCATACAGTAAATTTATAGAAATGAGAAAACACAGTTTAGAAAAGAAAATTTTCAGAAAACAGTAGCTTTTATATAAAATTTTACCTCATCAAAAAGATCTTGCACTGTAGCCGGTTTTTACCTTATTTTTCTTAATATTATCTTCTTCTTTTTTCTTTTCTAATTTTCTTTGATCATCCAGAAAAAGCATGCTTGCTTTCATTAATTTTTCTCTATCGAGAGTTTTCATGGCACTTACCGAATATTCTCCAGGTCCTACTGCCATTTACTGAAGTTTTTGTTAATTTGGATACATTACCATCATTAAAGGAACAAACAGCATTATAAACACCAAGTGAAAGTGTTTCAATGTGCACAAATGTTGTTTTCGGAACCCGTGATAAAATGACATTATGAAAACTTTCATTCGGGTTTTGTGTTTTTCGATGCAAAAATTATCTCAACAAATCAAGCTGGGAAAGATATCTAAATATAGAACTCATTGCTACTACAACAGCAACCGGAAGACTTTTTATGTTTGTGAGACTTACCCGATTCTTCAGCCAGTTTATATCCACTTCATGAATTTTCACCAACAGGTCAAAAACAATGTTTTTATGTGCCCATTTTTTTCATATACAAAATTTCGAAAGAATATTGACATCTATCACCTTACCTGTATCAATGCTGGCCACAGTAACTGCACCATTTGATGATGTGTAACCGCATTTCTGCCATGTCCACAATATTATTATATTACCTTCATTTTCACAAATAGCTTCCCTCGCAGCATTTTAAATGGACTCCTCGTAAACAAGTTTTACATCATTTGAGATTCGCTTACCGTAAGGAGAAAACCTTGTAGGTGGTTGCCGAAGATTCATTATGCTGCAAAACATTCTCCCAGCTTCTGCACATTTCCCAATGGAACACGCAGCATATACAAACCTGGTATTTAATGTGGCAATTTGCATTCCTTCATGAATATTTAAAAAAGAGAATTCTACATCATATGGACAAGCACAACATTTCAGGACAAATTTCCAGCCCAAACTTACCTTTTAAAACTTGCATATCTAAACCTCTTTTACACATTTTACAATGAATTTAATTCTTGAAAGCAAATGCAGAATATTTTAATTCATGATGGTATTTTTAATACTTACTTTAATAAGAAGAAAAACTCTAATCAAACTTTATTTTGCACATGTCTCCTTTGAGTCATGTGCATGTCCAGCTTGAGGATTGACATTACTCTTTTAGTATTTGAAGTACTGTTACTATGATTGAGAGTATTCATACCTTCTTAAAACGTACCTTTATGTTTTTTATTTTTTTCTGTCTAGCCAATAAAGAAACAAAAACTTCGAAATTTCAAAATTTCTGAATTTTAGAAATTTTATATATTTAATTTAAAAACCGAAACACACACGATAAAAACGTGTATGCGCTCCAAAATAGGTAAACAACCCTGACGGTTACGCTTGAAGTTAATCTACAGTTAATTGCGTATGAATAAATAAAACAGAGTGGCTTTGGAAAAGCTTCCCAGATTTAAGAGGTCAATGTTTACATTTCTATCTGTCAAAGGGGCGTGGCTAATCAGCTGAATTATTTTTTGAAAATCATTTTAAATACTTTTTAATTAGTAAAATGGCAAGTAGGTACATCATTGAAAGGTCCTGATTTGGATTTTAGAAATATCAA